>JANEYF010001642.1:0-192500 GCA_029963845.1 Rhamnusium bicolor
TTTATTTCTGCTGGTAGATCTAATTAAAGTCAGGTCTAAGAAGTTTATTTTATTTTCAGTTTATGTTTCTAATGTGTATTTTATTGTTCCTGTGTCGAACCCACAATGTACGTACATCACATCACCTACCAACTTTAAAATTGATGAAAAACCAACAAAGTAAAACCAGCCCATACAATGAAATTTTTGCTAAATAGGACATTTATATTAGGTAAGAAAATACTTTTTTAGATATGTATTCTGTCATTAATCTAATTTACGACTTGATGTAAAACCATTATTTTAGCTTTTAACTTTGAAAAAAGTCCGAAAACTCGGACGAAACGTAGGATGAATTGTTCACTTATATCATAATGGAAGTCCTCAAAAGTAAAAAATAGGAAATAAAATTTTTTGTATTCTTTATTGAAGAAATAATTTCTACTTTTAATAACAGCCAACAACTTGTAAAATATCATCTGTTACTTCTATTTTTTAGACTTCAGTTTTCAAGTGTCCCCACACAAAAGTAATCAGTGTATTTAAGTCTGGGCTTCTTGGTAGCTCCGATATAGTTCTATGCGTTCTATTCACACTGAGTATTTGTTATTTAAAATTCCAAACGGGTATAATATTATGTACAAATGCGTCGTCATCTTGGTATAAAACAATAACACTTAAGAGACCTATAGGTACTATTCTGTCAATATATACCCTCTATTTATTTTTTGAAGTACACATTAAAACATCTGATCACAGCCGCCTGACAAAGAATCAAATTCTCTCGAAACCAGACTTCACATATTTTATGTGATTTTTTTTACTGATTAGCAGTGTGATTTTTTCATAATATGTCACAGTGTTAAAATTTACCTCATCACTCCATAATATATTTAAAAGATTATGATTGTTCGTGCCAAATCTATTTAAAATATTACTGCAGTATTCTACACGTTTATTTTTATCATTTTCTAATGCACATTTGTTCTATTAGTTTGCATAGTGTACATTTATGCTTTTTTTAAGTTTTAAATATCTCAAAAGAGGCATTTATACATTGTAACGATCTGCACAATTCCTGTGAAACATTATTAAACATTTTTAAAAAAACAAAGAAAGTTTGCTTTTAAATGTTTCAAATTGATATTTTCACTCTACACGTGTTTCGGCTTTTTAGGCCCTTTCAAGAGTACAGATGAGAGTACTAAATTATAATTTGTGTTCCTTGCTTATATATTGAATGTTACTATAATAATAATTTCAGACCACAATAAATACTTAAGTACAAATTTTTTAAGAATAGTCCAATGTAATTAAAACACTATTGTAAAGTAATCTTTAGCAAATGAATTTTACCGCCCTAGCAAAATTTGCCAATTTCTTTTTACATACATTCATTTTAAGTTCAATGTAATTCAAAACAAATTCAACCTATTATATAAAGTTGCCGATGTTTCAATACTTAAGTATAAATTTCGGGTTATTACCATCCTCAGGGCACTGTAAGATATAAATAAGTTGATTGTAAGTTATTCTATACCTATATGGGTGATAAATTCTAATCCAAATTAATAGTGAGGAAATAATATTGAACAGTTAATTAATTATTCTATAACAGATTGTAGAAAACATGTACTTATTTTAGGCACTTCAATTATTATTTAGAATTAGTTATAGGTTAGTGATACATAAAAATTATAAACAAATACTCACATTAAAATTTAGTGTTTCTCGTGTATAAAAAACATAATGGCAGGAACATACTTGGTAACTATAATATTACGTTTATTGAAAAAATACTCGGTATACTGGTGCATATAGAAATGAAAATTTTTTATATATTTCTTGAAATATGTGTTATTCTCGTCGAGGCTGTGACACTAATGAGATTATTTTTTTTAGTGTCACAGCCTCGACGAGAATAACACATATTTCAAGAAATATATAAAAATTTTTCATTTCTATATGCACCAGTATACCGAGTATTTTTTCAATAAACGCAATATTATAGTTACCAAGTATGTTCCTGCCATTATGTTTTTTATACACGAGAAACACTAAATTTTAATGTGAGTATTTGTTTATAATTTTTATGTATCACTAACCATATAACTAATTCTAAATAATAATTGAAGTGCCTTAAAAATAAGTACATGTTTTCTACAATCTGTTATAGAATAATTAATTAACTGTTCAATATTATTTCTCACTATTAGTTTGGATTAGAATTTATCACCCATATAGGTATAGAATAACTTACAATCAACTTATTTATATCTTACAGTGCCCTTGAGGATGGTAATAAATTATACCGAAAAACGTCGGCAAGTTAATACAATAGTGTTTTAATTACATTGGACCTAAGATAACCAAAAAAATTTGTATAAGTATTTAAATTGTAGTCTGGAAATTATTATTATAGTAACATTCAATATATAAGCAAGGAACACAAATTATAATTTAGTACCTCTCATCTGTATCTCTTGAAAAGGCCTAAAAAGCCGAAACACGTGTAGAGTGAAAATATAATTTTGAAACATTTAAAAAGCAAACTTTCTTTGTTTATTTAAAATATTTAATAATGTTTCACAAGGAGCCAACCGCAGTATCAGTACAATGTATAAAATATATCTTACAGATCCATTAAAAAAACTTAAAAAAAGCATAAATGTACACTATACAAAATACAGCCAGAACAAATGTTACATGAAAATGATAAAAATAAACGTGTAGAATACTGCAATAATATTTTAAATAGATTTGCTTTGAACAATCATATTTTTTAAATATATAATTATGGAGTGATGAGGTAAATTTTAACACAGCAGGCATATTTAATAGAAAAATCACACTGCTAATCAGTAAAAATCTACATAAAATATGTGAAATCAGTTTCCAAGGAAGAAATTCAATTCTTTAATCGAGCTTTGACTGAAGTCAGATATTTTAATGTACTTCAAAATGAAATAGAGGAACATATTGACAGAATAGTGCCTATAGGTCTCTTAAATGATATTATTTTACACCAAGATGACGACGCATTTGTACATAATATTATACCCGTTTGGAATTTTTAAATAACAAATACTCAGAGGAATAGGAACGCATAGAACTATATCGGAGCTACCAAGAAGCCCAGACTTAAATACACTGATTACTTTTTTATGGGGACACTTGAAAACTGAAGTCTATAAAAATAGAAGTAACAGATGATATTTTACAAGTTGTTGGCTGTTAAAGTAGAAATTATTTCTTCAATAAAAAATACAAAAAATTTTATTTCCTATTTTTACTTTTAGAGGACTTCCAGCCAGATATATGAACAATTTATCCTACGTTTCGTCCGAGTTTTCGGACTTTTTCAAAGTTAAAAGCTAAAAATAATGGTTTTACATCAAATGTAAATTAGATTAGTGACAGAATACATATCTAAAAGTATTTTCTTACCTAATATAAATGTCCTATTTAAATTTCATTGTATGGGCTGGTTTTATTTTGTTTTTCATCAATTTTTTAGTTGGTAGGTATGTGATGTACGTGTGGTTCGACACAGGAAAATAAAATACACATTAGAAACATAAACTGAAAATAAAATAAACTTCTTAGACCTGACTTTAATTAGATCTACCAGTAGAAATAAAACCAATTGGTTTTAAAAAGTATCAGTTCGGGGACGATATACCAACTTCCAATCAAAAACCAGTAATAATTACAAAATTAGCGTTATAAATAGGCTCGTGGACAGGCCATTTTACTATCAGATAAACTGTTTCACAGAGAAAACATAATTAAAATCAAAACCTTCTTTTAAATAACTTTTACCCGCCACCTTTTATGAATAAGTATATTCAAAAGAGAATACATATAATAAATAAAAAAGCAATAAAAATCAAGTTGACATAGATTTACAGCCTAACTGCTTTGGACCCATATTTAACAACACAAACCAGGACAAAAAATCAAAACAATCCAAATAAAGACAAAATATACATATCGGCACCATACATACCACAAGTATCAGAAAAAGTTCAGAAAGAATTAGGTAAATATAACATACAATTAGCATACAGAAATGATAATAGCATAAACAATAAATTTTATTTAAAACTGAAAGATCCAGTAGAAATTAAATCAAACCCATGTTATTTATAAAATTGATTGCCCAGATTGCGATAGGTGTTACATTGGACAAACCTAACAATATTTAAATAAACGTATAAATCAACATAAATTATCAATTAGAAATTCCATAGGAACTCCTAATTCATGTAGCACAGCATTAACTGAACACGCCATAAATAATTCACACAATTTTAACTTTCCGGATACAACCATACTGCATAAAGAAAGAAATACAAAAAAACGCATGTTTTTGGAAATGGCCGAAATACAAAACAACAAAAAAACAGTAAATTATCAAACAGATATAGAAAATCTAAGTAGCATATATCGCAATCTTATTCAATAGTAACAATTTTTATACATCCTGTATATGTGCTAATTGCAAAACCTCTTCTCAACGGCTATCCAATATCATGAGAATGTTTACAAGAACTCTGTCACTCGGACCATCAATATAAGTATACTATCAGCTGTTATAATTACCTACTCTTAAAAAGAAACACATCAACGACGACACCAAATACTGATCATTCTATGCCTAACTCGTCGAACTACACGTACATCACATACTTACCAAATAAAAAATGATGAAAAACAAAATAAAACCAGCCCATACAATGAAATTAAAATAGGAAATTTATATTAGGTAAGAAAACACTTTTTTTAGATACGTATTCTGTCACTAATCTAATTTACGACTTATGTAAAACCATTATTTTTAGCTGTTAACCTTGAAAAAGTCCGAAAACTCGGACGAAACGTAGGAAAAAATTGTTCATGTACCTGGCTGGAAGCCCTCTAAAAAATAAAAATAGGAAATAAAGTTTTTTCTGTTTTTTATTGAAGAAATAATTAGAAGTAACAGTGTAGAAGAATTGAAAGTTAAAATTTCGGCAGAAATAGAAAATATAAATAATTCTAACATGTTACAAAATGTAACGAATACCATATATAACCGATATACTATTTCTGTCGAAAATAATGGAGGACATTTTGACCGGTTTCTTTAAATACAAATGTTATTTGTTCGTTAATATATTTGATGTTACTTGCTTGATTTGATGTTATTTCCTTTGTTAAATTAAAATAAAATTTAATTTATTCGTATAAATTATCTCAATTATTATCATCAGTATTTTACTAAATATGAAGGTAAATATATATGTTATGTTATATTCTTGAAAAGAAAATTTAAACGTTTTTTCAAAATTGCAAAAATTTAAAAAAACATTGTTTTTCCCAATTTTATTTGACTTTCAATTGTTTTTTGTTGAAATTTCCGAAATCCTTGGAAAAAAATACATTAAAATTATGTTAAACATTTTAAATTTATTTCCAAAGACAAACGAAAAAATTGGGGTGAGAACGTTATAAGAATCACCCTGTGATGTAGTGAAAAATTTTTTTTTAGATAATTTATTTGTTTCAGACGTACTGAAAAAATCATCGGGACGTGTAATATTTACTAGTTCTTTTCTGTCATATTTCAATGATTTCTCATTGGAAAACTTAAAACCAAACAGAGTTAAAGAAAATTATTTCTACTACTATCAAAACTCTAAATTGTGCCTTATATTCATTGCTGATTTATTTGCACAGAAGCTAATAGAATCCAAAGTAACTAGCAATTCATATCATCCTGGACTTGTGAAAACAAATATATTTAGAGAAGCAAATAAACAAAGTACGACGATTGACAAATCTTCATTTTTGATTAAAATTTTAGAAATTGCGGCTTTACTAGTTGGAAAGGTAAGTCTGTGGTAAATAAACAAATAAATTGAAGTTTGTAGTTCTAAGTTATAAGCTGCGGAAATAGTTCCTATTTTAAGGTCCGGCAGTTATATAAAAAAATCCAATTTTTACTTTCTTATACCTAATATAAGGAAGTATAATAATCGTGATTTTTTTCGACCTCGAGATTTTGATTGATTTATATGTTTTGAACCTTTCTGAATTCATGCTGATTATTTTCCGAATGATATCTGTCGGTACGGTGTGTGTATGTGTGTATCCGCGATAACTCAAAAAATACTAATGGGAGACTTCCCAAATTTGGCAGTTAAGATTGTCAACAACATTTTAGGTGATAAATTAAATTTGGTGAATATGGTACAGGGTTATTCACTAAATTACCCACCCCTTATCATCGTTATTATTGCCTATAGAAAAAAAGTTTTAAATAAAATTTGTGTAGTTCTGACTGAATTTTGTTAAAATGCTATTAAAAGTACAGTGATGTGCAGATTTCAGGAGATACAAAAAAAATAATATGTTTTTTAAATAGGATACCCTATATGTATTATTATTTTTGGAGTGATCCTTTGTTCCTGATTTCAAAAATATACCATATGTTACCCCTACCATATACCGTTTTTGAATTATTAAACGTCGAATATCTTAGTTGAACTACTGCAAATATGGAAAAGTTAACATTAATAAAGTGAGCTATGAAAATGACAACTATTATGTTAGATTTTCGTTAATGAAATAATCAAAATGGTTTACAGTGAGGAAGAAACAGTCCAAATATTTACTTGTTATTCACAAAATAACAAAAATAAACGTGCAGCAAAAAGAGTATATAGGGTGTTGTATTCAATTCGTCCAAAACCATCAGAAAATACGTTCAACAATATTTACCAAAAGGTGAATAATACCTCCAGTTTTAGCAGAAAAAAGCGTGTAGTTCAAACAAACCAGGAAGAATAGCTAGATATACTGCTTCATTTCGAAGTTAAGCCCATCCATATTTATTTGCGAATAGATTTTTTTGAAACATTGTATTATTTTTTAGAAAATTCTGAATGTAGTATAAATAATGCAGTCGATCAATTAGATAAAATTTATTCCAAAATCCTACGTACGTTAAAAAATAACAACTACAGACCATATAAAATTTTACCCGTACAAGTTTTAACAGAGGCTCATAAAAGGAAAATGCTGAACTTTTGCCGCCAGATAATTCAAAAATTGGATGAAGATCCCGATTTTTTTTACTAAAATATTATGAACTGATGATTCATCATTTTCTACGGCAGGAGTTTTTAATAGGAAAAATCGAAGGTCGTGGGAAAACAAGCACAACAGAAAAAGATTAGTAAAACAAATAAAAAAATCAGAAAGAAAAACTGTTAGCGTTTGGTGTGGAATTTTCGGAAACAAAATTGTTGGGCCTATATTTTATGATTATACATTAACTGGAGTTACCTATCAGAGAAATAATTATCCCAGAAGCAGAAAATATTTTTTTGCAGAATTTTCCGAAACCCGAACTTGATGATATGATTTGGATGCAGGATGGGGCAACTCCGCATAGTGTCCTACCCGTTCAACATCATTTGATTAATGTATTCCCAATATGAATAGGGAATAATGGACCTAATAAATGGCCACCTAACAGTCCGGATTTGACCTCTATGGATTAATTTTTTTTGGGGATTTCTAAAAGACATTGTCAATAATAATAATAATAATAGTATTCAAGTCATTAATGACGGGATTCGACTTGAAATAAACAATCTGAATGTAAACAAGGAAGCCATTTCCGGTGCAATTATAAATATAAGAAGAAGTTATCAATTATGCATTGTCAATAATGGTGGCCACATCGAACATCTTTTATGAGTTATCATTATTTATATTTAAATTTTATAAATAAATCTGTGTTATCTATTTTGTATAAATATTTGGTTTTTTTCTTCCTCACTGAAAACCATTTTGACTATTTCATTAAAGAAGTGTCACTTATCAAACATAATAGTTGTCATTTTCATAGCTCACTTTAATAATGTTAAATTTTCCGTATTTACAGTAACCAGCTTAACTAAGATATTCTACATTTAATAACTCAAAAACGGTATATGGTAGGGGTAACATATGGTATATTTTTGAAATCAGGAGCAAAGGATTATTCTAGAAATTTAATAATATACAGGGTATCCCATTTAAAAAAAAAAAATATTATTTTCTTCTGCCGCTACTGTAGTTTTGATACCATTTTAACAAAATTCAGTCATAACCACACAACTTTTATTTAAAACTCTTTGTTATAGGCAATAATAATGATGATAACCCTGTACAATTTCGGGAAAAAAATTTAAAAAATTTTATTGCATTTCTGAACGATTCTCGACGAATTATACTGAAAAAACATAACTTTATGAAAAAAAATCTGTCCGCATGTCTGTAATATCGCGTTAGCAGCCACAGTTTTTGAGGTAAAGCTTTCCAATTTGGTACACTTGTTCTAAAGGCCAAAGACAATGAAAAATTTGGTGATGAGCAAAATTGGAAAGCTGAAGGGGGTCCACGGGACCCAAACTTTTTTGTATTTGACTTTACAAAAAAATATATTCGTGATGAAAAATTGTAAATCATGTCTACTATATCAAGCGAATAAAATATATTTTCCAAGTACTTAAATAAAGCTGATGTAAACTGAAATATTTTACACATTTGGCCTCATAAAATGGGGTTAGGATACATTTAACAGTTTGACATTTGAAAGATCTAATTTAGTTACAAAAATATCAATGTCAATAACAAAAAATTATTAAAATATATGACATATATGAGTTATTATTGACAGTATTGAATGACGCTGATATTTAATTATTTAAAAATTTTAATGAAACATGCAAGGTACATTAAATTTAATTGAGGTAAGTGAAGAATTAAATAGAATGATTTTTTTTTCGATCAGGATGATATATACTGGCATAAGAAAGTTATGTGCTGCCCACATCAGATTTTTTTAAAAGCTTTTTATATGGGGTTATTCAGTAGGATATGAGTAATTAAGACACTCTACCATTGTCTTACTGTTGCTTAAAATGAAATGAAATTTATACACAATAATTAGTAGGCTGTGCCATTTATTCAGTAGGATTTGAAAGATTTTCTTTTGTTTCCATTACAACCAGTATACAAACAAACAATTGTTTATTAATATTTGTTATGTGATACTTGACACTTGATATAAAATTAAAAACTGGTAGATTGATCAGAAAGATTTTGGCCATAGATGATCGGGGAATTTTTATTTGAAACGTTCCATAGCCAACGTTCGCACTGTATTGTTAACTATAATTATGATTGTACAGGGTGATTCTTAATTATGGTAAAAAAATTTAACCATAACTAGAGGAACGAAAATTAAGGGACTCCTGTTTTTTGTTTTGAATTTTTTTTCGATTTTTAAGAGTGGGGAACATCGAAAACGGTTTTGTGCAATATTTTCGAAACAGATTATTTTAAAATTTCGTAGGTGAATACAACACTACAGATTACATTTGTTATTGATTCAATTGAATATTTAGTTGCTGTAGAGCGCAGCCAAATGTGCTCTTTATAAATAAATTTGGCCATGGTTTTTTTATTTATTAATTTCAAAAAGTTTTGACGCACTAGTTAGATGCAGATTTCAATTTTATATAAAAAAGGTATACTTTTAGATTTTTCATCGGTTGTACGGTTTTTGACAAAATCATGAAAAACCGTTTTGTGGGCACCTATAATCTACACGAGTTACATACATATTAAATGTTCATTTGGACAAACAAGTAATGTGCTGTTCTAATATTTAGGTGGTCACACTAACCAAAATTACTCAATCAAACCTAGTACTACTTACAGTAGCTAAAATCACAGAAAGATACTGGAGTAATGTGTACCGCTTATCGCCACCTTATTTTATTTTGATAACGTTGTTTACTAAGCATATAGCTACTTATTATGTCAGATTAGTTTCATTTATTACGACACTTACATGAGTATGATCTCACTAATTATCTTCATATAAGTTATTACCTTATTTGTTGGAATCAATATTATTTATTTGACATATAACATATACTGTATTTTTATCAACTTCCTTATATTACGTCAATACCCAATTCTTATTATTTTGTTTATTGCAACGAGCCTTATTTATTAGGACATGTAACATGCTCTGTATTTTATAAATTTCCTTAATGTTCATGATAAATCAAATAGAAAAATTCTAATAAAATTCCTTTATTAATGTGACCGGTTTCGTGAACAAGTAATTACTTCACATCATCAGACACAGGACTACAATAGAAAATGAGTATGGTGGTTACATACATACATAAATAAATGTTAATAAGTTAATAAAACTTAAAAAACAGGAATACAGAAGACAATTATTTCAATATTTTTTTAATTAGTAAAAACTTATTGATAAAAAATGTTTGATAAAATTTGTACAAGAAAGATTGAAATTATTTAAATTAATCAGGATTACGTTAGTTTAAAATTATAATATAGAAAATGTAAAATTTAAATAATTGAAATGTGTAAAAAGGAAGTTCATTTTTATATAATACTTACATTTTTATAAATATAAAACCAGGGTAGTCAAATTAGAATTAAAATAGTTTTGCAACATAGTCAAATTATAAGTAAATGTAAGATATAAAAATTTTTTTTGTTAGTATCTAATTAACTTTTTAATAAAATTTCTAAAATTTAACGTACTTCTTTTAAACACATACCTACACTACAATAGTTAAAATCTAATAGGGGATAAATATTTTTTTAAAAATGAAAATAGATTAAAAATAGTGCCCTCTAACGGACTATCTGAGAACTAACGCACAATAAAATTAAAATTAAGGTAGAAAACTATGTGTGCACCAGGTTTCTTTTTTACAATAGTGGAGTTAATTATATTTCAACTGCAGATGGTGATAGCGGTGAAATTATATTTGAACGTGGTGGAAATATTAACTTCTAAGAAACTGAGGTTATAATATCGAGCACGTGGAACAGATTTCAGTAGAAAAAATTACAATAATATAAAATAAATTAGATAACCACAGAGAAAGTCAATGAAGATTGAAATTGGATCTGTGAGTTCAGAGATAATGTGTTGGGATCTCTTGAATCTTTCAGGATTTCTAAACTTTCAAGGTTATTAATCAAATTTCCTCTTTCACCTAAATGTAATATTTTAAGAGTATTATCAAATGTATGGTTGTTATCTACTAGATGTTTGGCGAAATGGGAAAAACCTGAGGAAGAGCTAATACACCGGACGTGTTCTTTTAACGGTGTTTTAAAATTTCTATATGTGCAACCAATATATGTGCCGTTACATGTGTTACACGAAAGTTTATAAACCCCACATCTATCTAGTGGATCTATTTGATCTTTACCATTGACAAACAACTTTTCTATAGAGTTAGTTGATTTAAAAGGAGATATGAAAAATATTTTTAAAGCAGTTAGAAATTTTATATGAAACAGGACCTATGAACGTAAGAGAACGGTATGGAATTTCAGATGGAACTTCTCTGTATGTATTTATGTACACTGTATTTTGGACATATTTATTTAATCCTTTTGTTAGTAAGGTATCAATTAGAGTAGTGTTATAGTTATGAGTAGCCGCTATTTGTTTAATAACCGAAAGTTCCTGATTGTAATTATTTAGAGATAAAGGTACTTTTAATAATCTATTAATATAACAATTAAAAGCTGCCACCTTATGTGAAAAGGGATGCAGGGAAGTATTATTAATAACTACACCAGTGTGTGTAGATTTTCTATAGATATTAAAATAATGTTTGTTATCTTCTAATGTAATGTTTAAATCTAAAAAGTTTAGTGAACGGTTATTGTTTTGTATTTCTAGTGTGAATTTAATTGTTGTGTGAATAGAGTTGACGTAATTTAAAAAATTGGTAAAAGGTTTGGGGGACCTGACCAAAGAATTAGAATATCATCAACATAACGGTAATAATATTGTATATACTGGGTATATGGGTTGTTCTTTAAAATGTGTGTTGATTCTAAGTAATGCATAAAAATATCTGCTAAAATAGGAGATAAAGGACTTGTCATTGCTAGACCGGTCTTTTGTACAAAGGTGTCATTATTGAAATTAAAAAAAGTTTTGTTCTAAACAAATTGTTAATAAATTAGATATTTCCACAATATTATTATCTGAGTAATCACTATCAAACAATATTTCATTAACAAGTCCTTAATGTTGTTTACGCTGATTATTCAATTTATAAATATATGTAAAAAGCCATTTTGAGCAGAGTAGAAATTATACTGTTGAAGTGTACAGTTGTTCCTGAAGAAATAAAGTTATTTTCCGCACGTTGCTGTTTTACTTCACTCTATTACTCTGGTTCTAACTCAGGCACCGTAAGAAACTTAATCAATAGAATATTTCAGTTCTTATCAGACTATCATACATTTCAGAAAATTAATAATTTAAAAAAGTGTTGGTAATAATAATTTTAATTATTTATTTACAAGCATTTAATATCTATTTTGAATTTCCGTATTATTTAATTTATAACATACAAGAAAATTCATTAATAAAAAAAATTGCATCTATTAATTTTTAAAATCATATTTCTAAACACATCACATACTAGCTATAAAAGTAACATAAATTTTGTTTTAAAAAAGATAACTGCTAAAAGTAACATTAAAATTCAGAACATTAAATTCTAATAATATTAAGTTAAATTTTAAATTCTAATTCAAATTATTGACACATTGTCTGCTAAGCTAGATTTTTTTCGAAATATCCTCCATTTGCTTCGACACAAAGTCTAGTTTTTTTTTAAATTTTATTTTATTTTATCCAAGATCTCTATGAAAATTTCATATCGTTGATATTATCTAGCACTCTTGGCTTACGACCGGAGAATTATGGACTCTTTCTTTTAAGGTTCCCCCAAAAACAAAAAATAAAGGATTTAGACAAGGGCTACGAGGTGGCCACTTTTTGGGTGCTTCTGCACCATGACCGGTCCACCTGTTGGGATAATTTTCCTGCAGCCATTGCCTTACTGATAAAGAATAACGTAGAGGGGCGCCATCGTGCATAAACCATATAATTACTCTTTGATTATATGGAACATCACACAGTAGTTCTAACAAATGATTATATAAAAAATTTAAATAGTTCACGCCATTTAAATTATTTAGAAACTCAAATGCACCAATGATTTTATTACTTAATATATCAGCCCAGTAATTGATTTTAAATTGTACTTGAGAATGTTTTACTACAATTTTTTTGGATTTTCGTCATCTCAAGAATGCCTATTGTGTGAATTTAGTATACCATTTTTGGTGAAAGTGGATTCATCGCTAAATAAAATGTTTGATACGAAACTATTATCTTCCTCATTTTTTTTGTAAAATCCATCTACAAAAATTTAATCTTTTCTCGTAATCCCCGGGTAAAAGCTTTTGCACTTTCACAATATGTAATGAGTATAGATGCAGTTGCTATATATGCAGAATTCTCCAAACTGTTGACTGAGGTACATTTTCTTGCATAGCAATTCTTCGTATGCTTATCGAATCGTCTTGCTCAACAGTCGTAAATATCCTTTCTTCTAATTGTATAGTACCTATTCTTGCGCGCCAGCCAGTGGCGTCTCTATTTTGTTTTTTAAATGACCCAGGTGGTGAATAGTGGAAAAGAATCTACTGAAGGGAACTTTTCTCCCTGGATACAATTGTGCATTATGCTGTTTTGATTTCAATGTATTTCCATTACATTTTCTATACACAAAATGTATATCTGTAAGTTCGATAAAACAACAATTCTCCATTTTATAACTCAAAAAAATAATTCGTAAAGTTAAAATTGAAATTGTAATTAATAAACACAGCAGTGCACTGGTTACTTATTGTTTATTTGACAACTTGGAACGTTCACCGCCATATCTTTTGTTTCTTTTTCATGGTGACCACATGGTGATTATAATCTTACCAAAGAATTTAACTCATCGTATCTAATGTTTTGAATTTCTATAATACCTGCTTCTAGCGTTAACATTTTAATTAAATTTATATTTGCAGCTAGAATCTGATGTTTCAAAAAAATTTTTTTAAAAAAGATGCAGTTTTCTTAACTAGATAAATAAGTATTATTGTGTAGGAGTATTATAAAATAATATGAATATAAATAATATGAAAATTGAAAACTGAGTCATACATATAGATATGTGAGTAAATAATTAAATGAATTATTATCGATATTCTTTCAAATTATTTTCTTTATGAAATGTCTGATAGTTTGAAAGAAATTGAAATATTTTATTGATAGAGATTACTTCAGTGCCTGGGTGAAAACATGTATCTATGTGTGACTTTACCTACGATAAAAATTGCTTCATCTGTTTTAGTGATTTTGGGTAGAGTGGCCACTTTAATATTAGAGAAGGCTAATACTTGTTTGACCAAAAATAAATGGGACATTTAGTAAGTACATAAAGTCTGTTCACATAAGCTTTGCAGCGTTAGCCAGGATAGGGAACAAAATGCGCACTGATGATTGGTGCAGACGACAGGCAGATATACACAAGTGCAAAGTTCCGATAGCGGTTAAATCAATTTTCATTGTTTATTTTATTTCATAGGCATCGGTAGTAGTTGGACATTTGTAGATCGTGTTTTAATATAAATTGAATTGTGTTTTCGACGACCAATATTAATATGTAAGTATTAAACCTAATTGTTAATGACCAATATATTCCCTTAACCTTACTTAAAAATAATATGTGTTATATTTAAGGTAGACGGTCGACAAAAGGTCGCCTGCGAGCCTAAGTAAACAGTTTTTATGTGCTCATACGAATGAACGCAGTATCATATGGTGTACATTTTAATCACTTTTTTACACAGGTCAGGTCAAAATGCAGCATATTGCTTTATATTAAGATATAGAGAAACATATTGTTTAAAATAGAAGTATGAAAATTGTGCAGCAAAAAATTTCGTCCGCTCTAAAGCAGGTAGAATTTAAAATTGTTTTATTTTCTGCCATTAATCCTTATGGGTACACAAAATAAAAAGTAATAGAAATTTTTAAGACGTTTGGATTTCCTAATTTTTTATTAAATTAGGATGTTCTTATTTCGGCGTAATCAGTCATTTTAGTTTCTTATTCAAAACTTTAAAGAAAATATGTCAATTTTATTTTTGTTATTTTGTTTCTTTCCACTGCTAACCAATAAAAGGCATTTCTTGATATTGTAAATACATTTACGTATATAAGTTATGATACAACAAAACCCTTACATCAGCTAGAAGTGATACCCAGATAAGTTTATAAATAAGAACGCCTCGAGCACTCTTGGAGTTTTTTCGTCCTAGACATTGACTAGCATAGTTCGTGTGTAAATTGTTCATAAACGTAAACTGTTAATAAACGATCCAAATAAATAAATTTTCTTAAGTATCTTTTACTTTTGTTTTTAAAAAACCAATCGCTCATCCACGATTCTTAAGTTATACACTCTATTGAAATATTTTTCCACTGATTCAATAAACCTAAAAGGCATTTACCTTAATTCTAGTGCCTTGAAATATTTTTTACGCCTGGTAATAAATAAGTAACCCACAATGATATATTTATTACGCCTGGAAATAAGCAATTTACAATACAGGCGCTACTTTGCCCATTGTAAATCGGGCTCACTAAGTCCAACTCACCACTGCAAAGTTTAAGTGAACAGACTATACATAACTCATACGGATTGTAGGCGTAAGTGCCAAGAAAACGGTTTTTCATGATTTTGTCAAAAACTGTACAACCTACAAAAAAATCAATAAGTATACCTTTTTTATGTAAAATTGAAATCTGCATTTAACCATTACGTCAATACTTTGGAATCAATAAATAAAAAAACTATGGCCAAATTTATTTATAACGAGCACATTCGGCAGTGCCCACAGCAACTAAATATTCAATTGAATCAAATATAAATCTCATCTGTAGTGTTATATTCACCTTCCAAATTTGTAGTCGAGAAAATAAAGCACTAAAAACGGCTCAACCTCCGAAATTTCCGCAGCAAGACGGATTTTAATGCGGTTTTTTGCATTCGATTCGTGAGAGCATCAGGAAATTTTGTGAACTAATCTGATGAATAGCAAATGAAAAATTGCATATTTGCATTGTAAAAATGCATTGTTCAAAGTGCATTTAGGATAATTAATTTGCAACTCGGTAAAAATTGATTGAAATGAGTCCAAATTTGTTACCCGGGAGTTTTCGGGGTCGCTGAACACGAATATCACGGCAACGGCAACGGCCCCCGAGGTACCTGGAGCCCAGGGTGGATACTATCTATCTCATCTCCTGGAATTTCATGTGAATTTGTAATATATTTAGTTGAAACTCATTACTCGGGGATTTTCGGGGTCTCTGAACACGAATATCACGGCGGCAACGACCTCCGAGGTACCTGGAGCCCAGGGTGGACCTCATCTCCTGGAATTACCTTGAGTATAGAATCATTTTTATACGAATTTGCATATATTACTCAAAATTATTTATTTATATATTATAATGAAGATGTAGATTCAAACAATATTTTTCAAAAATAATTACTGAAAACTCCAATTGTATTTGTAATGTTTTATTGTTTAAAAAAATACCAAAAACTTATACAATGAAAAACGTTTATTGTTTAATTACACATTGAAGTTTTCTTCTTCATTCTCTTCGTCTGCAAATCCAATTCCAACCAATAATTGTTCTTCTTCTAAATAATGTTCTACATTAGAACAATTGCAGCCAGCACAATTTTTGCAAGCAACATTGCTGATTAATGTAATGCAGATTAATGTTATACTCAAGGTAATTCCAGGAGATGAGGTCCACCCTGGGCTCCAGGTACCTCGGAGAACGTTGCCGCCATGATATTCGTGTTCAGCGACCCCGAAAACCCCCGGGTAACAAATTTGGACTCATTTCAATCAATTTTTACCGAGTTGCAAATTAATTATTCTAAATGCACTTTGAACGATGCATTTTTACAATGCAAATATGCAATTTTTCATTTGCTATTCATCAGATTAGTTCACAAAATTTCCCGATGCTCTCACGAATCGAATGCAAAAAACCGCATTAAAATCCGTCTTGCTGCGGAAATTTCGGAGGTTCAGTGCTTTATTTCCTCGACTATTGAAATAAATCGGTAAAGCGGTTTCGAAAATATTACAAAAAAAACCGTTTTCGATATCCCCACAGGGACCCTAGTATCACTTAAAAATCGAAAAAAATCAAAACGAAAAAAATAGGGGTCCCTTAATTTTCGTTCCTCTACATGTGGTTCAATTTTTTTACCATAATTAAGAATCACCCTGTATAATCAAAAACGTATTTTATGACCTCTCTAAGATCACCGCGGCGATGATAATTTTGTCATTGATGTATAAAATTATAGGCAGGTAAAAATCTTTATAATCGGTTTTTCGAGTGCGATTATAATTACAAATACGTTAACAATAATTAATTTATATTTTACAGACACCTGAAGAAGGGGCTCAAACTGCAATTTATTTAGCTTGTGCAAATGAAGTAAAGGATACGACAGGAAAATTTTTTTTATGAGACGAAAACTACATTTAAGCCTTCGAAAGCTTATGATGAGAAATTATGCAATGCAGCTTGGAAAGCTTCAGAAGAAATAGTAAAATTAGAGCCGCACGAAAAATTATGAGTTAATTTTTTTATATTCAAAATTGTTTGACCAAGATAAGATTAAATGAATATAAAAATTAGAAAATTATTTTTGATTCTTTACTTTAAACGTCGTCCTATTTCCACAACCAAGGCCAATCAACGACGCTAGGATATAAGCTTATCAGTGCTTGTGTAACACCCCACACCTGAAAATTTTGTCGAATACATGGGAATACGATGTTGAACCAGGGTAATTTAGGTGGAAACACGTTCCCTTCACACCACCGCGCACCGTGATGAAATTATTTTAAAATGTTAAAATTCAGGGGCAGATTTAAAGTTCTTCACAGCGTTCTGTGGTAGCAATTTAACTTTTCTTATTTTATGCTAAACAAATGCATTCATTTCTCGACATTTTGGAAATGTAGTCGTCTAGCAACCACAACAAAAACCAATATCTGTTATAAAAAGATGATCTTTTCGTCCAAATATTACGATGAGTAAATATCACAGGAGAGAAACTATTAGTAGTGAGGACCCGGCAATTCGAACAACTTAAGTTTGCAGTCCATTTTGATAAACCACTTTGTGCTGGTCAGTTTTATGTGTCAGTGTCAATACAAAACATTTTCGTGTTTCATTTGTTGTTTGGCATTTGTATTTACTTTTTTGCAAGGGTGTTATTTGTTATTTATTCGAGTGCGTGCATATATATTGTACAGAATTAGTCAGTTTTGATACAAACATTATAAATGACGATATTTTACATAAGTTGTTGGCTGTTAAAGTAGAAATTATTTCTTCAATAAAAAAACAGAAAAAAACTTTCTATTTTTATTTCTAGAGGATTTCCAGCCAAGTACATGAACAATTTGTCCTACGTTTCGTCTGAGTTTTCGGACTTTTTCAAGGTTAAAAGCTAATATAAATTTCCTATTTTAATTTTATTGTATGGGTGGGTTTTATTTTGTTTTTCATCATTTATTTATTTGATAGGTATGTGATGTACGTGTAGTTCGACGAGTTAGGCAGAGAATCGTAGGATAAATTGTTCATGTACTTGGCTGGAAGTCCTCTAGAAATAAAAATTGAAAGTTTTTCTGTTTTTTATTGAAGAAATAATTTCTAAATTATAAATGACTTTATCAGCCAGTAATCACGGTTAGTTGCATAGCGTGTGGTTTATTGCACACTGCAAAAAAGTGCCATTACTTTTCATAGGTATGTAAATAAACATTATTATAAACTAATAAAACGAACTGTCTGAAATATTTCCATTGTGCTAGAATGCTTAAAAACATTTGAACAATAATTATCTTGGGGGTTGTACGACTGCCATGATTGTTTACATTTATTGTTCCGATATCCAGTGGCAGCTCATTCGGATTTGTGGTCTAGCTCAAAAATAAATCAAATAAAAAATTATAATTATGTACAATAAAAGATAATGAAATAATGTATCTTCGCTGCTGATTATATCTGATGTAATTCTATTAAGATGGTAATATCAAATAGACAAAGTGTAAACTGTTAAGAAGAAGAAGAAGTAGAAGAAGAAAATATTTATTGTGTATCACAGGTTCATACAATCATATATGTACAATATAAATATAAAAAAGTACAAACAAGTCACAAAAGATGTTAGGTACAGTAAGAACTGATATTAAATCCTAAACCCTAATATATTAAATACATATAGAATTATTAAATCATTAAATTAAATTAAAAATACATAGTCTTAAAAAAAAATTATACAAATTATTATTAGATCAAAGGAACAAAAAAGACACAAAAAATTAAAAGAGGTTCAGATTGATTCTGGTGTTATTGTCTTTAATGAGATTTTCTACATTTTGTTTAAAAATTGTATAAGATTTTTGAAATAGTTGTTGCTTTTATGATAACTGTGAATTACATATTTTTCCAAAGGTTCCCAAATAAATGTTAGCAGAGTGAATCATGGACTAAATTCGTTGGTAAAATGAATAAAGAAATACAAAAATTTGCAGTGTTGTGTTCGCAACATTTTGAAGAGACGGACCTCGAGAAAACTGCATTCAAAGTACTTCTAAAGAAAAATGTAATACCCTCAAGAATAATACAGACGCACAAATATGTAAGTTTACTATAAGAATGGTGATACATTAATAAAACATGTAGGTATATTAAGCGTGAGAAAATGTGACGGCATTAATATACCACATGAAATTGGAAGGGGAGTATGCAGTAAATGAAATTAACTATAATTTGCTAAAAAATAATATGAATTTTATGTCTTTACCTTAGAATTAAAAATTAAGAAACCCAGTTATTGAAATTTGCGACATGATTTTATAATCTAACAAAAAAATTTAGGTAATGTACCTATCTAAATAAATATGATTTATTTCAGACAAGGCTGAGAAATTGCAACAATCCTGTCTACCTCAGGCCATCATCCATTGGATGCAGAACTTGACATTACTATTGTGGAACCTACTCCGTCTACTTCAATTGCTGAAATTAAGGATGTCCATATTCCATCTCTAGAGACACCTAAGATGGATACTACCATTCATGTGTCTGCCGAAGCGGATTCTCTTAGAAAGGTGAAATTAAAACGTCAGATTGTCTAAGGCAAACTTGCATCAAAGTCATCAAGTTCGTAAATTACAAAAGCAATTTTGGTCGCAAAAGAAATTTTTTTTTAAACTAGTGTAGTAAAATAATATGTTATGATCTTCGTAATCTCTCCTATAGATTTCTTAATATTGTACTTACATCAAATTTATTTTCTTAATTTTCTAAATTTGTTTGTACCATCTTCATTATTTACCTACATTGCAGTTTGAAAAAACCCACGTCTTTTATTATCCATCTACCTACTCATTTTTAATATAATTTACATAATAACTGGCAGGTAGAAATGAAAAAATCTACCAAACATTTATGAACAATGTATGAAACAGCTAATTTTTTGTGCACAATGTATTTTATTTATTTCATCAAGTAAAGTTGAGCATACAATTTAGTAGGGAGCAACACACATTTTAAAGGAGATCGAGTGTTCTTATAAAACATTTTTTCTTTTTAATACATAGTCAATCAAAACAACCCCCTTAATTTTAATAAAAAATCTGCTGCCTGCGAAATATTTGTACCTTTTTAGTATTTATAGCCACTTTAAACTGATTTGTTAATTTGCGAAGTGTTTCATAAAAAAAATTTTAGTATTACTTCCGCTCTCGTCCATAGGAAACGCTACTGACCGTCTTTTCCCACCTTGATACACCACTTTCTGACAACTTCCGTCGAAGCAGATTTTTCGATATCTTCTCTCCTTAAGATATATACTCGTTGAAATATTACAACTAAAAAACGTCACTTTTCAACACAATCGAATAAAAAGATTTTTATTGAAAACCACAAACGAATCAGTAAGCAAAACTAATTATTTGGATACGTACATGAATAATGAGTGTTTCCCCTCGGCACATTAAAAGTTCATGAATTCTATCATGGATCTGATAATGTTTTGTATTCTCCTGGTGTATTATTCCATTCTCCTTGGAGAGCTACCCCTTAATTCATTTATTGTTTGCGGATGTCGGTTTAGAATACATCGTCTAAGATAATAATAATAATAATAATAATCCCAAGAATGTTCTATCAGGTTCATATCGGGACTATTCGCTGACCATTCCATTTTGTTGATTTGGTGTTGCAGTAAAAACAAATTAAAAATCCTGGACCATATGTACTGCGCATTATTTTGCATAAAGATAAAATTATTATTGTCGCCAACAATATCGCGATATGATAACACCGCTCTAACCATATTCTTCAATATTCCTATTCTCAATAAAAATCAGTTCGGTGCGACCATTAAAAGTGATACGCCCAAACCATTAGGGATTGCCGCTGATATGGCTGAGTATCAAGCTGAGTAGATGGAGCATATCGCTCACCTGGTCGTTTCCGGACATGCGTGCATCCATCAGTACTAGAAATAGAAATCCTGAACTTATCAGTGAAAAGTACCATCCTCCATTGTTCGATACTCCAGTTGACGGGCAAAATCCAGACGAGCAATATGATGTTCCTGGGGTAGTAGTGGTTCAATTGCCGGTCTTTTATTGTGAATTCCAGATTCATTGATTCTCCTTCTGATCGTATCCACAGTTGTCTGACTTCCAGTAGCAATATTTAATCTGGCTCTTACGTAGAATTTATAAATGTCTTAATACTGAAAGCCTTATGATCTGTCTTCTGGCTCATTCATCACTCTTCTTCTACCGAACCTATTCTTTCTGTCGTAGCTTCCTCTTTGGCGAAATCTTGCGATAGGATTTTTTGGACGTAGTTTCTGCTAAAAAGTCGTTAAAAAAATAATTACTATATATCCCTTCATTTCGCTAATTTGCACAAACTTATTGTTACTTTATACGTTAATCTGGAATAAAAAACGAACAACTAAAACACATATTATTCCCAATATATTTAATAAATAAAAATTTTATAAATAATTTAAATAATCTATATAATTTTATAATAATATTCTGATGCCCATTTCGTTGGCTACTTCTTATCACATGTCATGTGCAATTCTATTTCCGCATCTATAAAAGAGGTTTCCGAAATCCCGGAGCAAGGTTCTGTGATATTTGTAAACAGGACCAAAGCCTACTTTCCACCACGTAAGGAAGGATCTTCGCAACTTGCATGGAACCCTGGAATAGGTAATTTATTTATTAATACAAAATTAAAGGAACGGAATTTGTATCAGTTTTTGAATAATTGATTTTAATTAAAAAACTGAATTATAACTAAGTAATCGATTTAACCTTTTTGGAGCATAAGTCAAAGAAGCACAGTTAATAGTTTCTACGTAGTAGCTACTATCAGTGGAACTTTAAAGGTTTCGCAAGTAACAACCATTACGTAATGGGAACGATCCGTCTACCAAGCATTCACCAAAATGGGGAACAGTTATTACGTAGCAGTTACTATATCGGAGCCTTCACTGTTACGTGTTGATAATTAGGTTATTACGTAAATGGAACGTAACCAGGTAGTAGAAATGACTAACTCTTGGCAGAGCTATTTAGTGGTACGAGAGCAAACTATATTTTGCCTCTCTCTCTCTCTCTCTCTTTCGTTCGAATAGCAAAATATAATGTATTGTAATTGGACTTACTAATTGTGTGTTTGAAATCAATATGTCCAAGTTAAATCGATTGAATTAAATATGTGTAGATAATGAACCATGATGTTCTGCATTTACTCTGTGTGGAAATTAAAACGACTACTTGTTTTCTGTAAAAAGTTTAAAGTTTATTTCAAACTTATTTGAAATATAAAAGAAGTCGATTTCTTTGATCTCTTTATCGCCGTCAAAGAAACTGACGGCAAATACCCCGACCTGCATTGGATTATACCTTCCAATCATGATAGATCGATAGCCAATATCATATGTCAATTCCTAACCAGACATAGACCGGTTTCGAACTTATTAGTTTTCCTCAGTATACCATAGACATCTATGATGTCGGTCGGATAGTAGAATTTGGACCATATGAGAAGTATCACATACCTCTCACCACTACTCAATTTACCTTAGTCAGTATATGACTAGCAGGTTGGCCACTATCATTTGTCTGTTCCATAACCTATGGCATACTGAGGAGAACTAATAAGTTCGAAACCGGTCTATGTCTGGTTAGGAATTGACAAATGATATTGGCTATCAATCTATCATGATTTGAAGGTATAATCCAATGCAGGTCGGGGTATTTGCCCGCTGAGTAGTTGTTTCGTTCAAATCATATTTAATAACAGTAGTTTAGTCCACCTGGGCTAGAGGTCGCCGCTCTTCGTACTTGCTTCGCAAGTCGCTATCCGCCACAGAGACATCTATGGATAGTAGCAATTGGACCATATGAGAAGTATCACATACCTCTCACCACTATTCAAACAGATTTATATTAATTATTACCTCTCTACTTTGGCAAAAAACTGAGCACAGCGAAGTATATTAATTATCATACGGAATAAATGTTCTGCAAAAATAGATAAACAGTAAATTCTACTGGTTTAAACGTTTTATTCTAAAATGTATCTGTTCGGTAACTTTACCAGGAGGTGGATATACCGACCCTAAATAAAGTAGCTAAAGACTCAAATCAAACGCTGGCAGTGCTTATTCTACAATCCAAAAAAACATCCTGGCGTTTGATGCCCGGTGGTTAATTCCACCAATTTTACGATAATCCATTTTTACATAAATTTGTTACAGAATAATGCAGCTATAATTTTTTTTAACTAGAGTAGTCGTTTTTTACAGGTATTAATTACTTGTAAAAAAAATGTATACCAAATTCTAGTTAACCGGTATTTTCTGGCATAATGGCGACAATTTTTATACTCTGTTGTAAGGTTAGTGATTTTCTTCATGTAGGTACTTCTCATGTCCAATTACTTATTCTTATTTTACATTTATCGTGTATGTATGTATAATTGTTTTGAAAAACTTTTGTTTACATCATTTAAAAGTGAGAACTTAAAGTATGTTTGGTTCGTATTTTCTTACCTATGATGCATTTTTTTGTACATTTCTGACCAACAAAGAAAATCTGAATTAATATTATTTTTTAATCCAACAAGCGCCCATAAATCATTTTAAAACGACGGAATTTATTAAAGATGCGTTTCTCTTAATATAGCTGGACTTGAGTATATTGTCCCGACTCTAATAAATCGATATTCTATAAGGCTGCTGACAACTTACCAAGAACTTTTTCTTTCTGCCCGGCTCTTGTCTAAAGTAAACAAGTGACTCCTCTGGGATACTGATTTTATCATGATCCTTTCCCGGAGTTAACGGTTCAAAACGGCTTGGATGGCAGTCCAGATCCAGACGTACCATACCGGTTCGAAAGTCGACGGAAACAGATATCCATGTCCATGCTGAAATGCACATGAATGAATTATATATATACACGGATATTTCTAGATGATATTTTACAAGTTGTTGGCTGTTAAAGTAGAAATTATTTCTTCAATAAAAAAATACAAAAAATTTTATTTCCTATTTTTATTTTTAGAGGACTTCCAGCCAGGTATATGGACAATTTATCCTACGTTTCGTCCGAGTTTTCGGACTTTTTTCAAAGGTTAAAAGCTAATATAAATTTTCTATTTTAATTTCATTATATGGGCTGGTTTTATTGTGCTTTTCAACATTTTTTTATTTGGTAAGTATGTGTTGTACGTGTAGTTCGTCGAGTTAGGCATATAATGAAATTAAAATAGAAAATTTATATTAGCTTTTAACCTTTGAAAAAGTCCGAAAACTCGGACGAAACGTAGGATAAATTGTCCATATACCTGGCTGGAAGTCCTCTAAAAATAAAAAATAGGAAATACAGTTTTTTCTGTTTTTTATTGAAGAAACGGATATTTCTATTTTTAGAAAAAGGAAAAACAAATATCTGTCTGTTGTATATAATGTGTATTTAACAAAACTATTAAAAATGAGAGTGAGAAGATATGTTTCCTCCAACCTATCGAATTTCTAATCATAAATTCCATGTTCTTACTAGAAGACAGAACAATGTTATCGACATGCTAATTAAAAGTCAAATGTAACACCAAGATCTTTAAAAAATTTGACCTATTTTAGTAGGTATTGCAAAATCTTATAGTCAAGAGAAGAGTTTTTTCTTTCTAAAGAGACATGGCAATACATTTGCTAGTACTGAGGGACAAACTGTTTTGATTACACCAGCCCTGCATTGTTTAAAAATATGAAGCTTTTGGCAGTCATTCAGAGTATTGTTAACAGAAAAAAATTTTGACATCAGGACAGCATACTGATACATCGCCCAGGCGCATCTGGGTGTTAAAAACTCGTTTATGAAGTCGGGGCGTGTAATGACGTCACATCTCGACAAGTACAATTTTACCGTTCTTAAATCCCATTCAGATGACGCCTTTTCACTTTGAACTGTCATGAATATTGCCTGACAAGCACGTTATCATCTATGCGAACTTTTGACTGACAAAAATGAACTCGTCCATATTAAAATGGCAAATTTTCTTTGGCTTGTTTTACAATTTCAATTTTTTTATAACATTTTTATGAACGATAATACTTAAAATAGTTGCAATTTTACCTTAACAAGTGGCAATTATTAATTAGAGAGTAGATATATTATTTTTTCTATGTGGTTACATTGTTTTCTTGCTTCTTGGGCGTTCAGATACTCGAGGTAGAAATATTGTGCCGTCACACCCTATCTAACATGTCGCTCCGAATATAAAACTCCGGCGTATAACAAAACACCAATATCTAGTTCAACTACGAGATCATTAATAAATAATATAAACAACAGAGGATCCAAGATGGAGTCATAGGGAAGTCCCGAGGTTGCAACAATTTTAGAAGACCACAGTACTCTACATATTGTGTGCTTTCGTTCAGACACGATTTAAGGAAGGTAATAAGTAACTGGCACAACCTGCAATATGAAGTTTATGTAATAATATACCGTGGTCAAGCCTGTCGAAAGCTTTAGAGAAATCTGTGTAAAACACATCAATCTGGGTGTCGATGTCAAAATAATATAAAATGTCACACACACATTGAGTTAATAACGCTGGATTTATTTTTTACAAAACCTTGTTAACTATACTCCATTCATTCATATAAGCACATAAAACACTGTTTACCTGGACTCGCAAAGCGATCCTTTGTCGACCATTAGTCGTGCATAGTTCTTTAACATAGGCGCACAGAGCATTATATATACACAGAATGTATTTATATAATACCACGTGCCTATGCTGGAATTTTTATGTGCTTATATGAAATGAATGGACTATAGAAACGATCTGTCTCTCAAGATGAGGAATATATGGCTACGTATAGCAATTTCCATAATAAGCAAAATTACAAATAATGGTAACAAATTGGTTTATCACCCTTTTCATATACAGGGCGGGTCAGATTTTATTCGGGAATACTTAGAGATTGATAAAACACGCGAAAATAATATGGATTTGTTATGACAAATAGCTAATAGCTAAAAATGCTTAGTTTTCGAGGTAAGAGGGCGTAGGATTTCTCCGGAAATAATTGAGATATTTGTTGTCATGAAATCAAGAAGGTGCAGGTTGCGTAACTTCGAACCATAGTTTTCATCTCTCCATTCAATATTGTATTAATGGAAACATGCAAAGCCATGTAATTTTTTAAACGAATTAACAGCTAACTGATAAGCAGGGGATGATTTATTAGTTTAACTTAAAGACGTTGCAACCTGTCAAAAAATTATAAAACAAATTTGTTGTGCATGATAGTAACTGCCGAAAAAAAAAGAAACATATTTCTTGGGTCAGTGGTGTCTTGTTTTTTTTGGAATATATTCGACACCCCTTCCTTCTGTCACATCTATAGTTGGAACTGAGATATGAAAACTATGATGAGAACTATATTCACGTACGGAACGTTCACCTTCTAAATTTCATAATAATATATCAATTATTTCCGGAGAAATATGGGAAGAACTGAAAATACATTAAAATTTCAACGCCCTCTATCTCGAAAACTAAGCATTTTTTAGCTATAGGTTTATATGACAAACCCATATTATTTTGGCGGGTTCTATCGATTCCTTTCAGATTAGAAACTGGCCCACTCTGTACAGGACAAATTTGAGATAATTTTCAAATGGTAGGAAATATACTTGTTTTAATTGAGATTAAAGATTATTTTAAGTGGTCCCAAAAAAAAACGTTATCGTAGTCTCTAATAATAAACGCAGGTATTTCATCAGGATTTTTTGTAAAATAAGGTCAAGTTATCGTAGAGCAGAAAGAAAGTCTGTGGAAGTAAATTCATAGTCCAGTCACCTTAGAGGTTTCACCTCGAAATGAGAGATAATAAGCTGTAAACTTGTATAAACCTTTATTTTGGCGTTCTAAAAGTTCTCTCAAAAGTCTCATAAAATCCCGTGTCCGCGTCTTAAGATATTCAAGATCAAATGTCACAAAAATCGGTTTTTTGCAAATATCTCGCTTCCCATGGTTTAATGCCATTTGCATTTATTATAAAAATTGTAGAAAATAAAATTCTCTACAATTTTTTGTCCCACACATTTTTTTTATATACTCAACCGTTTTTGAGATAGAGGGCGGAGAGCGCTCCGCGCTTACCTATTCACAGCATAATGCAAGGTCAACCGTAAGTCCCAGTAAATAATACGCCGTATAAAGTCTATAAATCATTAAAAAATATATAATTATGAATAATTTGCATTGTTTATTAATTAATACATTATATTTAATAATATTTTTCATTTATCGAATATATATTTGTTTAATATTACTTACCTTTCCGTGTAATAAAAAAATTGTTGAGTGGAATCCTTTAAGTATATTTTAATTATATTCTAATATATATGTTAATTATATTTTAAGTAGAAAAAGAATAGAGTAAATACATTTTAATTATACCTTTATTTAGAAATACTTTTTCATATATTTATTACAGTTGAAGTTCAAATGTGGGGAGGTTTTTCAAAAACTTTTATAATTAGAAGGATTTGAGTCTTAATTTTCTTCTTCTTCTTCATCATCGTCTTCCGGTCATTCGAAAATTTCTAATTCAATATGATCATTTTCGTTGTCAAGGATATTTGTCTCTAGATCTTCGAGAACTTCGGGGTCAAATGTACTATCTTCATCGAGATCCATTTGATAAGGTGAAGCATTGAGGCATGTTTGCCCATTACACTGGCTACAAGCTACAGAACATTGCAACCCCGATTTCCTGCATCTGCAGCGTGAACCACAACCATTCTTGCAGTTGCAAAATATTAAAATATATAATATAATTAAAATATACTTAAAGTATTCCACTCAGTAATTTTTTGATTACACGGAAAGGTAAGTAATATTAAACAAATATGAAAGATATTATTAAATATAATATATTAATTAATAAACAATGCAAATTATTCATAATTATATATTTTTTACCGATTTACATACTTAATGCGGCGTATTATTTACCAGGACTTACGGTTGACCTTGCATTATGCGGTGAATAGGTAAGCGCAGCGCAATTTCCGCCCTCTATCTCAGAAACGGTTGAGTATATAAAAAAATGTTTGGGACAAAAGTTGTAGAGAATTTTATTGTCTACACTTTTTAAAATAAATGCAAATGGCATTAAAACCATATGAAACGAGATATTTGCGAAAAACCGATTTTTGTGACCTTTGACCTTGAATATCTTAAGACGCGGACACGTGATTTTATGAGACTTTTGAGACAACTTTTAGAACGCCAAAATAAAGGTTTATACAAGTTTAGAGCTTATTATCTCTCATTCCGAGGTTGACCCTCTTTTTTTGGCTTAAGTGATTGGATTATCAGTGAAATTCAGAGAAAAGTTATTAGTGTTCTTTTGGGTTTTTGTCATTTTTCAGATGACAAATTACAAACGGTTTGGGAAAAGTCTGCAAGTCTGAGGATTAACGGACATCTGTCC
Organism: Rhamnusium bicolor; assembly: GCA_029963845.1. Classification (NCBI taxonomy): domain Eukaryota; kingdom Metazoa; phylum Arthropoda; class Insecta; order Coleoptera; family Cerambycidae; genus Rhamnusium; species Rhamnusium bicolor. The sequence continues at coordinate 29,109 of JANEYF010001642.1, forward strand.
TGGTAATTTAGCGTGTCGGCATTGCCATTGTCCTTTTCTTCAAATAAATATAAGACCAAAAATTTTTTGCATTGTTGTAATATTGTTCTCATATTCTATGTAAGCAGTGTCTACAGTATATATATTTAAAGTATTAGACATGGGTCTCTTAATCAGCAACGTTACAGTGTAAACCAGAGGCAGACAAGCCATCGCTAGTCAGCGTTAGCATTAGCAGAGCATTTTCCATCTAGCTGTCAACAGTATATACTGCGCGCGATATGATGTCAATTTTCAGGCTTCCCTCAATGTACTGTGTCTAATACTTCAATACACATACTCTATATTCCGTATTATCTGCAACCTAAGATTTTTAAACTCATTGTGAGCAGTGGTATCTCTGGTTCGCTTATATTTTCTTGCTTTTTCCTTTATATTTCGTATTATAATATTACTATACCAAGGCGGGTACATTCCAGGAAGAGGTACGGTTTTTGAAACATGAATCACAAATACCGTTTCACAATAATTTTCGCAAGCTGAATTGACGTCGCCATCGCTTTTATAAGTGACCAATCTGTATATATTGTGAACATAAGTTATAGAAATCAGCTTTGTTTACTGGTTCATAGAGGCATTTTGATTTGAACTATTATTATCTATATCGCCGCGCGACATCATTTTTATAGAGTAGAACGAAAAAAATAATAACGCTGAAAAATTTTTTGCTAATTATTATTTACTACTTTTATAAAACTTATCATAGATAAATACAACATATATCTTTTTAAACAATTATTCTCCTGACTATTTGCCAAAATGCTGAAGCTTGGATTACAAAAAAAGATAATATGCACATTATGTTCAGTGTGACTGACTCAATAATGTTATTTTTAATTCCAACTATTCTGTTCAGTAAAACCAAAAATAAATAAAACAAAAGGTACTCACCAGTTGAACAATCGCTTTAAAAACTTTAAAACATCTGCTGAAACGTGCTTCTGGTTTTAGCTTCGTCTGAACAGCTCATTTAAATGATGCAAAGTAACTAAATACTAGTAAACCCCAATGTAATAAACATTACTGGTTTCAGAGAACAGGATAATTGAAATTATACAGTGGAAATACCCCATAGGGTAGAATAATTTAAAAATAAAAATAAATTAAGATTCTTGGTAAAAGTTTAAAATATGTTTTAAACTTTTACCAAGAAGAAGAAACCTAATTTATTTTTTATCATTTTTATAAACTCCCTTCATCCTGCTTTGAGTGTATATCTTATATACCTTTATACTCAAGGTTGGATGACGGGAGTCCTCATTTAGTAAAATATCATCTGCTTTTTCAAAAACACATTTGTGATTACAAGATCCAGTAATCTATTATAATTGCTGAATATCTTTTAAAGTGTTTTGAGTACAAATGTTCATGAATGAAAGAGAAAATCGTCGAACCAATTTTTGCATAAAAAAATAACAAACGAACACTTTTTTTCGTATGTTTAATTCTAACTGTAAAAGTTGCTAGAGAATACTTTGTTTTATGTTTTAGATGTTTTAATGAAATTCTCTGTGAGAAAACATATTACAGATGTATCCAATGTTCGCTTATAATTGTTATTGAAGTAAAGAAATATAGCTATTTTAAATAAAGTACCTACTCAAAGAGTAAACGCCAGTACGAAGCATATTACTTCCTTATCAGAGGAGAATTTTTTATTCTCAAAAACCGCGTTGTACTTTAAAATTCACGATTGAATAGGTTAAGCCGGAAATTGAATACGCTCTCTTACAAAACATAGGAAATTGCATTGCTGAGAGATATATACGTATTAATCAGACAAAATACAACCTGAATATTTAACAATTTTATTTTGAAGTTTTGCATAGTTTTAAGACAAATTGCCCTAGATGAAAATTTAAACGTTATGCATCATTTAAACGTGTTTGAATTCGCGGCTAAAGTTAATAAATTTTTTAGCTTTAAACCAAATAAAATTATATAAAAAAAAATACGAAAAAAACACATTTTAGTGGCCATGAGAACCGAGGGTTTCCATCGAAAATATTGTGGACAGATGGATCAAAATTTACAAATTGTGGAGTTTTTAATAAACATAACTATCATCATTAACTTGTTGACAATCCACATTTAATAAGGTAAGGATGATTTTAACAAAGATTCGGGTTTAATATTTGGTGTGTGATTTTACGTATTTTAGGTTTTAAATTAATTATTAAGAAAAATATTAGATTTTTGGAAACCAGTTGATCGGACCATTTGTGTTTGATTATACGTTAAACGGAGAAAGATATTTGGAGAGGTACTGCGTGAAAGAATAATGCCATTAGCTAGAGAAAATGCTATAAGTAGATAAGCTATAGGAGTTCTCGAACAGAAGTGAATGAAAAAAGACATGGATGGCATGTGCCTATCGAGAGAGTCCAAGAAGTGAGCTCCTGGTCATTGTAAAGGTAAAGAGTTCTTGTACAAGTTTGAAGACTTTTTGTAGGAGCCTCTGGTCATTGAGGCTCTGCTACAAGAACTGATGGTGGTAACGCCGGTATAGATTATATAGTGGTCAAAAAAATATGTGGGAAAACGGATGCTTATAGAAAAAGCATACTCGGTGGTTATAAAAAATATATGCCGGACTATAGGTTGTTAGTGACGTCACATGATATTAAAAAGGAAAAAAAACAAGATGTCTGCATATAGAAAAAGCATGCGCGGTGGTTATAAAAAAATATGCCAGACTAGAGATTTCTAGTGATGTCACATGGTATTAAAGGAAAAAAATATAGAAAAAAGCATGCGCGGTGGTAATAGTAGACCAGAGACTTCTAGCGACATCATAGATGCCACACCCAAAAATCATTAAATATATATAATTTATTACATATCTTATTACATCTGGATATGAACAAAAATATCACAACACACACACACTAATAAGAATTCTAAGTTACTAATAAATTAATACATCTGTAAACGAATAACGAGAAGGTAGTCATTAAATATGGGTCCAGCAAGATGGTTGCTCTCTACACAACACAAAGGCAGTGGCAAAATTTTGAACATAAAATTTTAATGATCGGGTCATATCAAACAATATCGCCAGCAAAATTACTTCATATTACACCTCTGAACTTTTATCTCTGAAGGCATACAAAAAACGAAGATTATGAGTTTGATCCTCTCGAAAATCACGACCTATTGGAAGAAAGAGTATTAGATGACTTAACTTTGGTTAACAGCAATACTCTTTGAAGAGTAATTTCTTCGGTACTGAAGAGATGCTAGATGAAGAGAATGTTAAACATATCGAGCAATTTATCTAATTTTAATTTCAATACTTCTCGTTTTGTCCAATCATTAGAAATCAAAGTTTCTGTTTATTTCTATTATAATTATTAGTTTTCAGCGAATGTTTCCATGTGGGAAGTCATGATATATGACAGAGAGGGAGATATAGAAAGTTTTTTTTAATATAATTGTGTTACATTAAATTACTCACCCCTTTTCATCGTTATTATTGCCTATAGAATAGAAAGTTTTAAATAAAAGGTGTGTGGTTATGACTGAATTTTGTTAAAATTCTATCAAAAATAGGATACAATGTATATTATTAAATTTTTGGAATGATCCTTTGTTCCTGATTTCAAAAATATACCATATGTTATCCTTACCATATATCGTTTTTGAGTTATTAAACGTCGAATATCTTAGTTAAACTAGTTACTGTAAATATGGAAAAGTCTTCACATTATTAAAGTGAGCTATGGAAATGACAACTATTATTTTTGATAAGTGACATTTCTTTAATGAAATAATCAAAATGGTTTACAATGAGGAAGAAAAAACCAAATATTTATACAAAATAGATAACAAAAGATTTATTTAGGAAATTTAAATATAAATAAATGATAACTCATAAAAGATGTTCGATGTGTTCACCATTATTGTCAATGCATAATTGATAACTTTTTCTTATATTTATAATTGCACCGGAAATGGCTTCATTATTTACATTCAGATTGTTTATTTCAAGTCGAATCCTGTCTTTAATGACTTGAATACTATTATTATTATTATTATTGACAATGTCTTTTAGAAATCCCAAAAAAAATTAAAGCATAGGTGTCAAATCCGGACTGATAGGTGGCCATTTAATAGGTCCATTATTCTCTATCCATATTGGTAATACATTATTCAAATGATTTCGAACGAGTAGGATACTATGCGGAGTTTCCCCATCCTGCATCCAAATCATATCATCAAGTTCGGCTTCCGGAAAATTCTGCAAAAGAATATTTTCTGCTTCTGGGATAATTATTTCCAGATAAGTAACTCCAGTTAAAGTATAATCATAAAATATAAGCTCAACAATTTTGTTTCCCAAAAAATTCCACAACAGACGCTAACAGATTTTCTTTCTGATTTTTTTATTTGTTTTACCAATCTTTTTCTGTTGTGCTTGTTTTCCCACGACCTTCGATTCTTCCTATTAAAAACTCCTGCCGTAGAAAAGGATGAATCATCAGTCCATAATATGTTTGTAAAAAAATCGGGATCTTCATCCAACATTTGAATCATCTGGCCGCAAAAGTCCTGCCTTTTCATTTTATGAGTCTCTATTAAAACTTGTACGGGTAAAATTTTTATATGGTCTGTAGTTGTTATTTTTTAACGTACGTTGGATTTTGGAATAACTTTTATCTAATTAATCGACTACATTATTTATACTACATTCAGAAATTTCTAAAAAATAATACAATTTTTCAAAAAAGTCTATTCGCAAATAAATATGGATGGGCTTACCTTCGAAATGAAGCAGTATATCTAGCTGGTCTTCCTGGTTTGCTTGAACTACACGCTTTTTTCTACTAAAACTGGAGGTATTATTCGCCTTTCGGTAAATATTTTTGTACCTATTTTCTGATGGTGTTGGATGAGTTGGATACAACACCCTATATGCTCTTTTTGCTGCACGTTTATTTTTGTTATTTTGTATATAATAAGTAAATATTTGGACTTTTTCTTCCTCACTGTAAACCATTTTGATTACTTCATTACAGAAATGTCACTTATCAAACATAATAGTTGTCATTTTCATAGCTCACGTTAATAATGTAATAACTTTGTGCTTACTTCGTTCTTCCCCCATAAAAATTGCTTCTTACTTGTTTAATTGCAAGAAGCACGGGACAATGTGCTAACTTTGTTCATAGCCGACTTGTTGAAAAACCTGTTTTTCTAATTGTTGCTGCCTTATCATAGATTTTTTTGTGTTTTGATACATTTTTGAAGATCACATAAAATGCGCTATTAAATCAATGAAAAATCCAATATGGCGCCCATAAGAAAAACAAAAGTTAGTGTGTCTATTTCGGAAACAAGTGAAGATAGAAAAATTTTGCTACCTACCACTGTTAAATGTGTTTGCAGAAAATGTTCTAATAATATGCAAGTTTCCAACATGTAAAATAATGATTAAGAAGTTATGGAGGAAACAAAAAAAAGGCAAAATTTGAAAATTACGCATGTTACATAAAATTTTAAAACAGATTCACAGTGGCAATAAAAATCTGCAAAACTTTCCCTATTTGACCAACGTGCTATCTCTGTTAATAAGAAATACATCCACTTTCAATTTGGTACACACGATATGAGACGTGGCGCTTACTTTAAAATTTACTTTTTCAGATACACGACCTAATTTTCAAAAATAGGAGACAGTGTATAAGTTTCTAATAGTCCCTATTACGTTATGTTAAACCATGCATGGCACTGTAAAAGATTTTGCCGATTCAGCGCATTCCACATAATTACTATTCCGTAAACTTACCAGCCAGAGGAGACTTTCTGTGATGTTTTGGTAAACCCCAATCAATCTGTCTCAATTTGTTCGACCCTTGAACTCTATATTTTAAAGTCAAAGTGCCAGTCTTGGAGTTTGATGTGAGTTGAAACCAGGGAGTTAGTCGTCCCGGAGAATTAACGGATAGTAGTGTTCCTAAATTGTTTTTCTGTTGTCTGATGAGGAACACAACTGTGAACCCATTGGGATTATTCATGGCAGTCGTAACAACTGATGAATTTGGCAGAGGAATATTCCCATACGGCAAACGGAATTTGTAAGCGGGAAATTTACTTATCGGGCCTTCCACAAGTGACACCCCTTGGTCTTTGGCTGATACATTTATTAGCTGTATAATATCCACCTCATCTGGAATATTAATGTTTGTATTAGAATAATGGTAAATTAGAATATACATCATATCTAATCTTACATCCGTTATAATCTAATATTTTTTAATTTTATTTATCTAATATTAAAATGAGAGTTTTTATTGCTATGAATGTGATAATTCAGAGTAGGTAAGCAACGGAAATTTCTTTTCGTATGTTTCTTGCTCAATAGTTTTTAGTCGTGGCGGATTTGTGGGAAGGGCGCGCCACCCCTAGGATTTTATTTTATTCACTTAATTAGGAAATACATAAAATACAGTTGTTTTAATTCACCACAGATGAAAATTCTGTTTTAAAATCTAACAAATTCGAAATTTTGTGGCCCAATGGTAGCCAGGATTTTATTTCGGGGGCGTACAATTTATCCACAGTCTAGGAAAAAAGTCGATATTTTCCCAAGCAACATTTTAACACTGTATCAACGTCGCACTAGTGGCTGACTTAGGATTTGGCTAAAGAAAAGAGTGCAACAGTGGCGTATTTATGGGTAGTAGTAGTAAGCCAAGCAGCAATTTTGCGATTTACGACTACTTCTGCATAGAAATTAACATTGTATTAGGTGTAGAAAATCATCATCATGTCATCTATGACCTCTGGCAGAATAGATGACATCGTTTATCAGTTGTTTGTGACTAAAGCAAAATAGACACGTTTTAACAACGTTTGACCAACTTCAATATATGACTGTAAACCTTGGTGTAGGTTTTGGGTTTGTTATTGACGTTGCGGAAACATCGTCATAATACTGAATTATCAACGTATAGATTAGTCATTCTTTAATATTTCATGGACGATGCATCGTGGTGGGATGCGTGCTAGACAGTGAGGGTAGAGAAGGAGGAAGAATTAAAACACACAACATAACGTATACATTTTTGTTGTCTATTATTCTCGTGATTTTCTTTGTAAGTTTATCTTCTCAGTGTTCTAGTAGATTAATTAGCAATATTGTAGAAAACTGCAATATGTTGGCACCTTTTAATATTCTAATCTTGTTATGTAAAGGATCAAGAAAAATTTATAACTATATAATATACTTTATTTACCTTATGTTTTTTCTTATGTTTTTTCTCCTGCCAACCGTGGTCCACTCTGTATTGTCTAATTTAAAATATCCTGATAGAGCCCAGGACGGGAAGCGTGTGATCCTATTATATCCTTTTCGTTTATCATCTTTAAATTCATTCTCTTCTTTTTTTTTTTGTCTTGTGGTTAGGTTAATCATAGGTATACACGAAATTAGTAAGGCATTAGATTAAATTTTGTTATGTACTTAACAATTAAGAACATTGTGGCTGGCGGTATGATCATTGACCGAGCCATTAACAAGAAAACTTCTCAATGCTAGTGGAGAGAGACTGGTCATTCAAATATTCAAATATTTTTTGCAACTAAGTAGTTGTATATGGTGCGTAATTTATATTTTGTCGTTTGGATTTTTGCGTGTGTTTCAAATTAGTTACGACCTGCGTCCGCAGGCTAAGACATCTGATTGATGTTAATAATTGCTGGAACAAAGACACAATTATGAACCTATGTCTTAGCTTCATTGACCAGCTTGTTTGTCGTTTGATGCAGCAGCGTCGTAATATTTTTGCAATTCTATTCTTGACTTTATGTTAGTAGCTGTATGAATCACATAACTTGAAATTTACCTTTGAGAACTGACAAGTACTTAGTGGTGGCTGGTGAAATTTAAGATATGCCTTATTTAAATGTTGAAATATATAAAAAAATATTGATCTCCAGTGCACGCCTCTGTTAGAAAATAATGTTGATTTTTAATTTATTTACCTTATACAGCTTGAAATTGTGACGTACGCACAAAGATCTAAACAACAAAGTGAAGAAAGATTCGTATATAAACACGACCGAGGTTGCTTTACACAACTTCACCATTTTTTCGAGATCAGCTCGAGGAAGAACGTACAAATTGGCGGACATTGTGATGTTGGCAAATAAAGTGAAAGAAATGTGAATTTAGGAGATTTTGGGTCACTCTAATTATGCTTTTAAGTTTAAAGCCACTAAGTAATCTGTTCCGTATTCCCTGATCTCATTTTATTAGCTTTTAGTATAAGTTTTTGAATATAATTTTTCTTTCATTATTATTATCCTAATGCCATGAAATAGGTTTAAATTATTATTATTATTATTATTTGTACTCATGTCGCGCCAATACTCGGTTTCACAAATCCCTACCTCTTGGCTATTCTACGTGGATGCCGAGTTGACACGAAGAAACACTTCGAATTTTGAATTCACTCTCTCAACACGTGTTCGTGTTTTTCTCGAAAAATTAATTATCTCGCTCGCCCTTTTCACGGAAATTTTGTGAAAAGTGACTCAATCTCTCAAGCTTACGAGTGTTCGACTTACATCACACAGAAGCCCCCTACAGTCCGCTGCCACCTACCAGAAATCAGGAACAGGCCCACAACATCAGGCTAACAAAGGTAGGAAAAGTGTTAACCGAGTTCGAACATTTTGTTTAATAGCTTTTTTCTCAGTTTTATCTCATATTTTTACTCAAACCCCCACATTTTGGTCCTGTCAAGCCAAGGATATCTCATTGCAATCATATATTTAATTTAAAAATATTTCATGACATTTATAATTTTAAATTAAAAAAAGTTAATCTTTTTTGCCGCTAGTATATCTACACTTTGGTATATGGTTTTTGTCCGCATGCCATCGCTCAGCTGATTATTTCCAGTTATTTTACTTTATAAAATAAAATACACTTTGTTTTAATTACGCACGCCACAATTTTATTAATAGTAAAATAATTAATTGTTATCTAATAATAATTTATATTTTCGTAATAATTAATTTTGCATTCATCTTTCATATAAAACTTTCGTCATGGCTAACAATAAAATTAAGCAATATACTGCCATTCGAGATATGAATTTCAGTAAACTGAAAGAAATACAGGGTAAGGCAGAACTTGCGCGAGAGGACGAAAGGTATCATTCAATTTTAAAATATATTTCAAACGTTTTGATTCGGTCTATCAAGAATTTCAAGTAAATCATAATAATATAATAGCTTTACTCGCCCTTCAGGAGGGAGCTGATTTAGACACTCAAGAACATATTAGGTCATCTTTTGAAAATGATAGTGCTAATACACAAGAAATTTATTTCGGTCTATTTGCTGACCCAGATAACTCAAATAAAGAGGAAAGTATTCCTCCTCAGCGTCATATTAAATTACCTAAAATTGAAGTACCAAAGTTCTTGGGTGACTATAAATATTTTAAAACTTTTATAGATATATTTAATTCATTAGTTCACCACAATTCAGATCTCTCTAATATTGAAAAAATTTACTCACTTAACCAACTCATTACAAGGCCCTCCATTAACACTTGTGCAATGTACACCTATGACCTCTGAAAATTATATAATTGCTTATGAAGCTCTTGTCAAACGTTATCACAATAAACGTTTGATTGCATCAGCATATCTCCAAAAAATTTTTAATTCTCCTAAATTAATAAATAAACAGACTAATTCTCAAAATCTTAGAAAGCTTTTGGATATATTTAATGAAAATCTTGCTGCCTTGGCAAACATGAACTTTCCCGTAGCTCAATGGGATTTTTTATTACTTTTTTTGTTTCTCCAACGCTTGGACACAGACACTATTACTCGCTTCGAAATGGAGCAAAGCTCAGATAACAATATTACACCCACTTTTGAATCTCTAAAAACATTCATATTAAAACAATGTAATGCTCTTGATGCTATAGATGCTTCTTGTCAACAGAAAGTTAAACATCCTGAAGAAAATAGGGTACAGAAACGGACAAATTATAACTATTATACTACGAGAAATCGTACCTCGTCTTTTATGGTAAATTCGAATAAAATTATTTGTAGCTTGTGCAAATCTGAACATTCTATTTATAATTGTCCCACATTTAATAACAAATTACCAAGAGAACGTTTTGAACTAATAAAAAGAAATAACTGGTGTGTAAATTGTTTAGGCACTAAGCATACTTCTAAAAATTGTACGTCTAACGTAACCTGTCGTATTTGTAGACAGAGACACCATACTCTTTTACATTTTGGAAACGACGTTTCGCCTTCTGCATTAACTCCTTCCTCAGATACTCAAATTTCTAATACGTCCGATTTACTGACAAATCACAACACTCCATCTACTTCACAGTCTGTAAATGCACTCACTGGTGTAGTACCTAGTAGAACAGGTGTTCTGCTTGCTACCGCTCTTATTGAGGTGATAGATGTGCGTAATAATTACCAAATTATTCGTGTTTTATTAGATTGCGGTTCACAAGCAAATTTCATTACACAAAAATGTGTAAATAAATTAGGCTTATCTCGTTATAATTTACCGGTTACTGTACGTGGAATTGGACAAGCTCAAACTTTGCAAAATTCAGGAGGAGTTACTTGCACTATACGCCCAAAAGATAAAGTTGCACCTACGTTTATAATTGACGCTATTGTTCTGCCTAAAATTTGCACAGATATGCCTAGCACATTTATTAATCACTCATGGTCTCATATTTCAGATTTAAAACTGGCCGATCCATTTTTTTGATACACCCGGTAATATAGACATGTTATTAGGTGCTGATATTTTTCCTCAAATTCTAGATAATGGTATTTTGTCAGGTAGTAAAAACGAGCCTACAGCCATTGCTACAAAATTTGGATGGGTTTTAATGGGTTCGATGAACTGTTCAAACGTACCTCAATTTAATACATTTTTTTGCTCCTCTGAAATGTCATCGCTTGACAACACTCTTAAAAGTTTTTGGGAACTGGAAGAAATTCCATCAACCCCGAAATATTCTCCCGAGGTTCTACTGTGTGAGAAAATATACACAGAAACACATACGCGAAATAATACGGGGCGATATATAGTTTCTCTCCCATTTCGTCATTCGGAATTATTTTTCGGTGATACTCGATCACTAGCACTACGCCGTTTTCTAGCTTTAGAACGACGATTACTTGTTAACCCCTTCTTTATAAACAGTACTGTGATTTTATGCGAGATTATCTAGATAGTGGTCACATGTCACCTATAAACAATGTAACGTTAATTAAAAACAATTATATACCTCATCACTGCGTGATTAAACCCGAAAGTACTACCACCAAGTTAAGGGTAGTTTTCGATGCATCAGCTAAAGTTACTGGTTTTCCCTCTCTTAATGATTCTCTTTTAATAGGAACGAAACTACAACAAAATATAGTCACTATTTTACTTAATTTTCGTTTATATTCTCATGTTTTTATAGCCGATATTAAACAAATGTATAGGCAAATTTTAATTACACCCGAGCACAGAAACTTTCAAAGTATTCTGTGGAGATTTTCTGCGAATGACCCTGTATGCGATTTTAGATTAAATACTGTAAGCTTTGGGGTTTCCTCCTCACCTTATCTAGCTCTTCGCACTCTTATACAATTGTCCCAAGATGAGGGTCACAATTTTCCTGTTGCCTCAAAAGTTTTAACCAGTGATACATATGTCGATGACATAGTCACAGGGAGTGATTCTTTTGAAAATGCACTTACATTACAAGGTGAACTTATTAATCTATTAAATAAAGGTTGTTTTGAGCTAAGAAAATGGGCTAGCAACGACCCTAAACTGCTATCTCATTTACCCTCTTCATCTTTACAAAATCACGCGCAATCATTTAATTACAGTGAAGATGACGTCATTAAAATTCTTGGCCTACAATGGCATCCCTCGTTAGATTCATTTACTTATTCAGTAAAACCTCTAGAACGAGATTGTTCTAAACGCATCATTTTATCTGAACTCGCTCGCATATATGATCCACTTGGATTTTTATGCCCTCTTACATTTTTTGCCAAACTGTTAATTCAGCAACTCTGGGTACTGGGACTCTCATGGGATGATAAACTCCCAAAAGAAATTATTTTTCGTTGGGAACAGTATAAAGCTGAGCTGTCACAATTTTCAAATTTTTATTTACCACGCCGATTAATCTCTAATCAATATGATTTCTGCGAATTACATGGTTTTTGCGATAGCTCCGAGAAAGGATACGCCAGTGTAATTTATATTCGTATTTGTGAAAATAATCATATTAAAGTTTTTTTAGTTTGCGCTAAATCTAAAGTAGCGCCACTAAAAAAAATATCTCTTCCGCGCTTAGAATTATGTGCTGCAGTCTTACTTTCGGATTTATTTTCGTTTGTTTTAGACACATATCATTCAAAAATTAAATTTGATAAATTATATGCTTGGTCTGACTCAACTATAACTCTCTCTTGGATAAAATCAGAGCCATATAGGTGGAAAACTTTTGTATGCAATAGAGTTTCGCGCATACAAGAAAAAACATCTCCCTCCATTTGGCACCATGTGCCGTCTATAGAAAATCCCGCAGACTGTGCCTCTCGAGGTCTTTTACCCTCTGAGTTAATTAACCATCCTCAGTGGTGGACAGGCCCTTCGTTTCTTTATTCTCCTCAAGATAAGTGGCCTTTAAACTCCATTGAATATTCGTCTTCTTCTGAAATAATTTTTAGAGGAAAGAAAACTAACTCTAGCTACTTTTATTTCTCTAGACTCACTCGATTCTCTACTTGATAAATTCTCTTCTCTCACCAAGATAAAACATATTGTAGCTTATGTTTTACGCTTCATTTTTAATTTAAAAAACGCGAACAAGTCAACTGATAGTTTTACAAATTTTGAACTTCATCAAGCTTTATTACTTTTAGTTAGACGTGTTCAATACAAATCATTTTCTCAGGAAATTTCTTGCCTCGAAAGAACTATTCCTGTCTCAAAATCGCTTAAAAAATTAAGTCCTTTTTATTGACACAGATGGTGTTCTCAGGGTCGGCGGTAGATTGCACAATTCTGATCTACCTTATGACAAAAAACATCCCATTTTATTACCCCGATGTAGTCGACTTACTGAATTAATCATAGAACACACTCACAAAACTCACTTGCATCCCGGAGCTCAAACTCTTCAATTTCTCTTAACACAAAATTTTTGGATATTATCTCCTAGACGGGCAATTCGTAGTGTACTTTCTAAATGTTTTAAATGTTGGCGCCTGAATCCGACACCCTTTCAACCGCCTATGGGAAATTTACCACTATACCGTGTGTCCCAAATTAAGGCCTTCTCAGTAGTAGGGGTTGATTACGGAGGTGCGTTCACAATCACATTGGGTAGAACCAGGGGCGCTAAAACGCACAAGGCATATATATGTCTGTTCGTGTGTTTTGCCACTAAGGCATTACATCTCGAACTTGCCTCAGATCTATCCACAGAGGCCTTCTTAGCTGCATTTCGCAGATTTATTGCTCGTCGCGGCCGATGCTCTCACATATATAGCGATTGTGGCACAAACTTTGTTGGCGCAAACAAATATTTTACTCAAATTTTTGAAAATGTCGCAAAACACGAAGCTATTCAGTGGTCATTTAACCCTCCTTTGGCTCCCCATTTTGGTGGGCTATGGGAGGCAGGAATAAAGTCGGTTAAAACTCATTTATCTCGGGTCATAGGTGAACAACTACTCACATATGAGGAGTTTTCAACGGTGTTAACACAAATTGAAGCCATTCTTAACTCTCGCCCTCTCTCTCCGCTAAGTTCTGACCCTAATGATATGTCAGTATTAACACCAGGCCATTTTTTGACACTGGAACCTTTAACGGCACTACCAGATCAAGATTTTGGTCATATTAAAATTAATCAGCTGACGCGATGGCAATTATTACAACGCCTTCACCAGGACTTTTGGTCTCGCTGGCATAATGAATATTTGCATACTCTTCACCAGCGGAGTAAATGGACCAATCCAGTTACTCCTGTTGCGCCAGACACTATGGTCGTCATAAAAAATGATCTATTACCGCCCTTACGTTGGAACTTAGGACGTATTGTTCACCTTCATCCTGGTAAAGACGGTATATCGCGGGTAGCTACCATTAAAACTGCTCAAGGCACTTTTAAGAGGCCATTGGTAAAACTTTGTCCTCTTCCCAATTTTCACCCTGTTTAAAATTAGCTTTTTAAAGGTCGGCGGAATGTTCCGTATTCCCTGATCTCATTTTATTAGCTTTTAGTATAAGTTTTTTGAATATAATTTTTCTTTCATTATTATTATCCTAATGCCATGAAATAGGTTTAAATTATTATTATTATTATTATTTGTACTCATGTCGCGCCAATACTCGGTTTCACAAATCCCTACCTCTTGGCTATTCTACGTGGATGCCGAGTTGACACGAAGAAACACTTCGAATTTTGAATTCACTCTCTCAACACGTGTTCGTGTTTTTCTCGAAAAATTAATTATCTCGCTCGCCCTTTTCACGGAAATTTTGTGAAAAGTGACTCAATCTCTCAAGCTTACGAGTGTTCGACTTACATCACACAGAAGCCCCCTACAGTCCGCTGCCACCTACCAGAAATCAGGAACAGGCCCACAACATCAGGCTAACAAAGGTAGGAAAAGTGTTAACCGAGTTCGAACATTTTGTTTAATAGCTTTTTTCTCAGTTTTATCTCATATTTTTACTCAAACCCCCACATAATCATTACATTGTGTGTTGATAGTTATATCACTCAAATTTTTGTATCCAAGAAAAAATTTTCATTTGTGGTGAATTAAAATAATCATGTATTTCCTAATTATCCTAAAACCTAGGGGGGTGCGCCCCCCTCCCCATAATCCGCCACTGCATCGCTCGACGTCTCCTAATACGACTTCGTAACAGCGATTATTATCTGACCCGAATATAAAATCACCTAATTAAACTTACTAAAGAGGACGCTGGCTGGTGATTTCGGATTTTGATGAAAAGTATTATGAGCGTAGTTATCTATTTCATTCTCTGATGGATTTACTGCAGTTACAGCTCCCAGGAGAGAATAGCCCAAACCAAACCATACTGTCAATAAAATCCTCTTCATATTTCACTGGAAAATAAAGCCCTAATAATAAATTACAAATTGGAATTTGTTATGGTTTGCATATCCAGTAATTAATTGAATTCATTTTAAGACACATTCATGTTTTCTATCTATAGAAAACGGTCATACAGTATGGAGACTGTAATATATGGTAAATGGGATAATCAAATGCGTACAACAAAGACAGACAGGTTGATATGTCACACGTGTTAGAAAGGCATAGAATGAAGAGAAATAATGCGGTTCCCAATCTACTAAAACTTGTAACAGTTTCATCATTCTCAAAAAACCGGATCGTTTCTAAGCAACTGCTATGTTACCATGAACATTGTTGCATCTGTATTACAGAACAGATGCCACAGTGGTCGAAAATCAGAAAGAAGTTGATAATATATATATATATATATATATATATATATATATATATATATATATATATATATATATATATATATATATATATATATATATATATATATATATATATATATATATATATATATATATATATATATATATATATATATATATATATATATATATATATATATATATATATATAGATATATATATATCTATATATATATATATATATATATATATATATATATATATATATCTATATATATATATATATATATATCTATATATATATATATATATATATATATATATCTATATATATATATATATATATATATATATATATATATATATATATATATATATATATATATATATATATATATATATATATATATATATATATATATATATATATATATATATATATATATATATATATATATGTACAGCATGTCCGGCGATGTGGTAGACAAGAGGACAAACGGAACAAAAATTTCATTTTTCGAGGAAAAGTCATTCTTTATAAAAAATTTGCTTGCTGATAAAATACGATTGTCGATGAAAAAAAATAAAAATTTTTTACACGGTGTCCAAAAATTTAAAAATTCAATTTTTTTTACAAGAGTAAAGTACCCTTATTATAATTTTTTTTTAGCAAAATGCTATTCAAGAAAATTGTTGCAAATCATCACATCTCCTAAGATAACAACATAACAGAAATAAATTATTACGGTGTCAAGCAAAACGTCATTGTCAGTAACTTTTAAAGATTTTGTCAGTTTACAATGTTAACAACGGAGCAAAGAATACATTTAATCCAATATTATTGTGATGGAGATTATTCATACAGATACGTTATTGGAAAATTTTATGAAAAATCTTCTCGTCGTGTTCCCATCGTTTGTTGTGCCACTACCTCCACTTTCAGGTTGATCAACTAGCAGACCCAATCTAGTCCTAAATTCATTTTGTATTAACTTTTTTCTCTCTGTTACACTACCTTTATCTTCAGCACGTGCTTGCCACTTCTTAATATCTAAACGATAGAATACGTGAAGCAAACATCCGAAGCATCTAATCCGGCATGTAACGTTAATAGTCCAAATTTAACAGCTTTTTTCATTCTTCTCATTTTTGATAACATTCTCTATATTGTTCATTTTTTTTGGGGTGGCCTTGTAAATGTAACATGTTTGTGAAGACGAAGTGCCGGTAATAATGTTATACATTTTTCCGTTTATCATGGTCATAATACAAGTATGGGATACAGAAACTTTAATTTCTTCTTCTTGAGAAGTCCACGTCGTTGGTTGAAGCTTGTTAATCTGACTTTGTATATAGATCATCTCGTGCTGTGAAATGGAAGTTGTTTCTTTCAAGAACTGGATTCGAAGTGGCCTGCAAAATCCTGTTGACGATGGACGTGGATTTTGCCACAAAATTATTTTTTTATATTTCAGCAATTGCGCAAATAATTGCAAGGGAACCATGCACGTTAAAAATAGGTCGCTATCTCTTAAGGTGGACTCGGAAAATTATTGCTTATATTGAGAATGACCGCTACTACCATCGCAACCCTATTTTAATAACAGTACTGAACTTCTTACTGTTTCAGGAGCAAGAGATAATATTACGGGTTTTTGCATTTCCAGGATTCGGGAAACCGTATGATCCAGAAGGGCTTGTACTTGAACTTCTGCGGACTGTTCTGTTACTGTTAGGGTGTCAATTGGCGGATAACATCGGGTTAGGAGGGGTAGATATCCGCATGTTTTTCTTTAGTTTACTGTCCAATAAACGTGTACTGTCGTTTTGTTAATTTGGCTTCAACAAATAAAGAAACCGCCTCATCTGGTGTTAAAGGAACTAAGTCTTCTGATTTTTGTGTAGCATGCCAGGCTTTATGAATATTCGTAACTCGAGTTGGTGTCGTAAACACAGCTTCAGTGATTATTTTGGCTTCTGAATATTTGCCCTTAAATTTCAAAACCACTTTCGCAGCGTAACTGAGTTCTTACATTTCAAACTCTGTTGACAATTTCACGGCCCGTCGCCTCTTGGTCCTCGAACTACCTTCCTCAAACGTTATCTTGGGTCGACCATGAACATATGACGTGCTTGATTCAGCACTTGACACAGTTTCATCAATTTCCTCCGGTTCTTTTTTTCGTCAATATCAAAATTGCTGTCAAGCCACTTTCCATATGCCTCTGACGGAATCTTTCTCGATTACGATTGCGATTGCATTTGTCCAGTCTAGAAAAAACTTTGTTGCAAAAGTCAAATGCAGCGTTCCTTATGCCAACGATTGCTTGAGCATTCCTTGCCTTTCCATAGTGATTGACTAGATAATCTACCACGTGAGCCTTCTGTGTTACACGCATTTCACCAGATTTTTCCGATAAAATGTCTAACAATTCTCTTCTTGTAGGTATTATAAAATAAAAAAATAAAATTTGGTTGTTGCTTAAGCTAGGGTAGTTTAGGGTGGAGGCGACACAATCCCTTCAATATGTACTACAGGTGCAAAGTTTTTAGTCTGCATAGTACATCGTTTGCCATACTACTGACGACAACGAAACTATCTTATTTTCGTCTGAAAGTAACTTGAAGCGCCCTGTATTGAAATAAAAAAAAACGCGATTTTCTTTTGATGGAACAACTTCGAGCAAAAATGCATATAACCGCAGCATAGACGGATACTTAGAGTATATTTTAGAATGAAAATCTCCGTGGCTTTTAATGGCAAACTCTCTTTAGGTGTAATAGAGGTTACAAAATGCCAAAAAAAATAACGTTTATAAAAAATAATAAAATCAGGCGCTTCAAAATAAAATTTGTGGAAATATTCTATATGTAAATAAAGTACTTGTCTTCAAGTTTTTCCTGTAAAAATTATAATAAATCAATAGCACAAATATTTTAAGCACAGTTACATGTTGTAATCTGCCAACAAAGTGAAGTAAAATCGTAGTTCAACAATTATTCATATTTGAGGGGGTCACCGCAGGTAGATTTCTCGAACAAAGGGGTTGATATTCCGGGAAATATTACCTGAGATATACCCTACCCTTGGAATGTTAAAGCTGTATAACATACTTATAAAATTTGAATTTTGTCAACTTTTTATTTATTCCGGACCACTACTGTGAGACACACAAATTACTTCAATGTTTTATACTACAAACTATTTTTGAACATAATAAGAGATCTTTTATATAAAATCCTTTCATATTTTATATACGATAGTAATTTTTTTAATCCTTTGTACATAAAATGGGTGTGGATTCACTTTGATTATCAATACAAAATAAAATGGAGTCCATACATATTTTAGTATTGAAAATGGTAAACATGCACATTAGCTGAAGGAAGGGATGAAATTATATTGACTGATGCATTTTTAGTGTAAATTTACATAAAATACCTACAAAAATAAATGGCCCCTCTAAATTATTTAAATTTTAATAATAATTTAATTGATGGAAATAAAATTTGTTTTTGTTATTACTGAATCATGGTTACATTAGGTTTATTGTAATGATATATATTATGGTAAGAGAGCTGGAGGGGTGCTTATACATTGTGATTCATAAGGAATGACTAATATTTTACCAGCCGATTATATAACTGAAAATATTAATTTTTTGGTTAATAACTGGTGGTTAAATAACAATACTTACTGAGATACAGGGTGTTAAAATTATAAAAATAATTCAATAATGTTGTTATATTTCAATTATTCTTTCACACATAAATATAAAAGTCGGTACAATTAGGTTTTTTGACGTGTGAAAATCGAATAAGATATCATTTTTGGTGTATCGCATAGAGGGCGCTACGTAAGTTATCTTGGTTTAACAGAATCCGTCATACTTTTTTGTACTTTGTTCATTTATAATCTCATTGCAAATTTTTTATTTAACCATTATTTTTAAACAAAAAAATGATACTTGTTCATAAAATGCACCCTTATCGAGATATTTACATTTTAGAAAATCTTGCGCAACCATAATTTTTTTTAAACTTTTTTGCAGTGATCCTCTCCATTCTCCTCAAAATGCATAATTTTCTTAGTTAAAGTAAAACAACATCCTGATTAATTAAAAGGTGTGTGCTAAAAATGTTTAACAAAGAATGTTATGGAAATAAATGAAACATGCTGACATAGATGTATTTACTGTCTGCCAAATATTTATTGTGATATTTGAATTGACGGTGTTTGTTAATTATAAATTGTGGTAAAGTAATAGTGTGAATATGCCACGACATAACAATTTTACTAATGAAGAGATGAGAGATATGATCTGTGTTTATGCAAGAGCAAATTTCTCTGGCTTTGCTGCAGCTAGAATATATAGACAACCATATCCTGGTAGAAGACCAGCAGATCTAATTACAAGATTTTTCAAAACTTTCACCCCAAGAACCATACAGGACGTCCCAAAATTATACGATCTGTTCAAGAAGATGAAGTTTTAGTTCAAGTAACTGTTGATCCAGAAACCAGTACACGCCGTCTGTCATTAGCTGCTGGAATTAGTAAGACTGTTGAAAAAGGAGAAGTTTCACCCATATCATTTTACTCCCGTTCAAAATTTCTGTTCCCGGGATTACCCAACTAGAGTTAGTTTTTGTCGCAGGACGCGTAGAAAACAAAATGAAGACCGTTCATTTTACAAAAAATATCCCTCTTTACAGACGAAGCTACATTTACGAGACGCGGTGTTTTTAACTGGCGAAATAGTCATTCTTGGCAATTAGAAAATCCGCATTTAACCAGGGAATGGCATTTTCAATATGAATTTAAGATTAATGTATGGTGTGGCATAACTGGAGACAAATTTTTAGGTCCAATTAAGCTGCCTCCCAATTTAAACGGAGAACTTTACCTAATTTTTTAAGAAACCAGTTACCAGAACTTTTTGATGATATACCAGCAATCGTAAAAATAAATATGTGGTACATGCAGGATGGAACACCACCACATTTTCGCTTATAAGTAAGAAATTACTTGAATGAAGTGTTTCCAAATCACTGGATAGGTCGTGGGAGTCAGTTTCGTTGGCCTCCTCGTAGCCCAGATTTCAATCCAATGGATTTTTATATTTGGGGTTACATGAAATCCCTTGTTTACTCCAAAACAATAGATACTTGCGAAGAGTTGTGGAGAAGAATTCAGGAAGTTGCTGATACTATCAGAACCAACCTATATACTGAGAATTTTCCACATCATAGGACCTGAGGTGAACTACCCATAAGCTATTTAACCGTAAAACTTTGAAGGGGGTAGATTTTATTTAATTTTGAAGTCCAAATCTATAAACATTTATAGAAGAAAGATGTAGGTACTCTCGTTTCGATAAAATGTACCTTTTTCGAGAAAAGGGTACTAATGATAGGAGATAAAATGTTTACTCCAACAATAAAAGTCATCATAATGAATGCTTGATGTGAGCGCCACTCTGCCTAATACACTCTCGCACACGTCGAACTAATGACTGCTGAACTCCCCATAAAATCCCGTGATAATTTCTTATTACTATGCTACTTATTTCTTATTACTATACTTACTCCTATAAGAAATAGGCCACCTGACGCTAAAATGTGGAGGTCAGAAAGGTTGTAGGTAGTTAACATCTGGCTCCCATAATGTGTTACCAAAACTGTAACACACTGCCCTAACGACCTTCACTAACTATCCAAAAATCAACACATTCCAATAATAGAAATGTTATTAAAAAAATATATATTTTCATCTCTAAACAAACCCTTCAAGGACTGAGAATTTTAAAATCTGAAATTTGATTGATTTTAGCTAATCTGGACAAGTAATAACACGCTAACAAGAAACTGTTAACAAAGTCAAAAAATAATTCTTAATTTTCGAAACAATTGTTGTTGCTACATGGCAACGCCAGTTATTAGCGGGGGTCAAAAAATGGAAAATCACACTCTAGGAAGAAGTAAATTTATTTAAAGACGAGAATGACCAAGCAGTAAATTTATTTTTCGAATCGATCACTTACACTACCTATATAGATTGAGCCAGATCACTAGATACACGACTAGCGGTATGCGTAGTTTACAATCGCCTGTCTGTTGCCAGCATGATGGGGCGAACGCAGCGCGAATGAATAAATCTGTAAAAAAAGCTATGAATGATGGCCTGAAGCTGTTTCTCTATTATGATGTACTAATTTAGTAGTGACATTTTTCAATAGATGGCACACAAAATCAATAGAATTGAAATTTTACTGCTGCAAAAAGTCACAAATATGGATATACCAACTTTGTTTATTAACAGATTCACATAACATTAAACTCAAGGTTATTGTTATATGCTATTTGTAAAGCCTCTTCAAGTGTTAAACCGCCCCTGGAAATAAAAATGGGTTTTGTTAAATAACGGTTAGTAGTAAGTAGTAACATTTGGCATAAAATATGTGAACCATTATGAAAGACGTATCGTTTAAAATATGAGCATTTTACAATATGCAATTTTAGTAAGTTCATTTCACAATATCAATACTTAGTTGAAACTAAGTATTCCTATGCTTTTAATACGTATATGAGTTTTGCAGTCAGACATTCACAAACACTATCATAAAACGCTGGATTACTACAATAGTACCATCTACTTTACTGACATAACACCCTAGAGAATAGAAAACTATACCTCTAATAACTAACAGGCAGCGCCATCTTCACTTTTTCACTTGAACTTATTTAACAGGAACCTGTATTTTAAATTATGAATCCTCTTACCATATGGCAACATTTGATGGGTTTTTACAGCGAATATCTCAGAAGGGGTGCGTTATCGGAGAAAATTGTATATGAACTTATGGCGTCATTTTCACATGTTCTACACGTTCCTCAGAGATTGTTCATCTTCACAGGGACACCCTGTATAAATTCAGGTCCAAAAAACCTCCCTACTCCCGACAAATCGCTTAATTTAAAAAAAATCTGATAAATTCACGGGAGTAATAGCAACTTTGTTACCGATTAACACTAGTTCTGTAAAATTAAGCCAATTTGCATGTTTCGTATATAATCATGTGTGTAATTTACATCAAATTACATTTTTTTTTGTATGTACAGCTTTAAATGACCGAAGTTTGCTCAAACAGTATTAAAGTGATATATTATTTTAATACCATTAAACTATGCTGTTTCAGTAACAAGCTTAGTAAAAGTGGACGAAGCTATACGTTTACATATAGGATTTATAAAGTTTTATATCATATACTGTGTGAATAATTAAATTATGTTATAATATTGTAATTTTTTAATGTCAATTTAAGTTTTATTCTTCCGTTTCTTTTCTGTAATCGATTAATATAATTCGAGCTATTTTAAGTAGACATACGTTTGAAGATTTATTATTATGGTCTATATGAAATCATATGTCATATACATTTATATAAAACTGAAGCAAGTTCCTTTTATTTATGTGACTTACATAAAACTAGAAATTACTTATAAACTCATACCTATGAATCTGCAACGTTTGCAAGAAATTTTATGAATATAAATCACGAATGATATTACCACTTCAGATGGTAAAAATGATAATAACTTTCTAAAATATGAGTCCATAAAGTTAAGTTATGTACTAAAAATTCGAATGAAAGTTTCAGGAATAATATGGAATTATTTTAAGTTTCTTGACCAGACAACTAGATTAAAACAAAAAATAGATTGAAAATGGATAAATTATCGTATTGGATGAATCATGTAATACAAATAAAATAAATCTTCCATTCAGCAGAACGCAAAAAACATTTTACACATTTGCAGCAGTTCCCATCTACATATTCAGGTCGATTCTTATCAACATAGCATTACATAGGTTCTTGTTATTTTACAGAGATAGTGATAACAAAATATATAAATACCTATTATTGTTTGATTAATTAACAAGTGTGAAGATAATAAAAATTTTTAAGGATTATTGATTTATTTTGTAATTTTCTATAAACGCTTTTTAAGTATGAAATTAACTAGATTACTTATAGACTAGGAACCCATGACGATTTTCATAAATAAAAAATGCAAAATGCATTTTTCTCATATTAACTTGTTTTTTGTATTACCAGGAACTCGGGAAAAATATTTTTTTTTACTTGAAGTCAGTTCCCTTGGTTTGTATAGAGCGTCAGTAATATAAAAAAAGAGGCAAATAAATAATACCAAAATCAGTGGCGGTTCGTGGGTCAAGAGATAGGGAGGTCAATTAGAAAAGTTTACTGTATTGCCTATCTTTTAAAATGATTTAAATTCTAAGTCGATCCTCCGGTCTTTTTGAGATGCAAAGTGGTCAATTACTTTTTCATTAAAGTCTTTTATCTTCTTTATTAATGCCCTTTCTATGGTAAGCATAGCTAAAGTAGATAACCTTTCCTGACCCATGGTATTTCTTAAAAATGTTTATTCTTTTTAAAGTGGAAAAACAACGTTCACTTTCGACGGTAGTCATAGGGAGAGTACACAAGATTTTTAACAGTTTGACACTTTCAGAAAAAGTATTGCACAAATTATTGTTAATAAAAAGCTGTAACAAAGCAACTGCACCTTCACTATTGGAAAAATCTTCTCGGCTATATAATACTTCTAATTCAGTTTTAAGTTTCAAGTGACTTATGACTAGATACTCCATTTTAACTAATTTAAACATATCTTGAGGAAATAACTGAGACACTGCTAAATGATTATTGAAACCAAACCTGTTTTTGATCTCAGATGTAATTATTATATCACAAACTTCTAATGAAATTTTCCTTTTTGATTCTTCTCTTTTACATCTTTGGGCAGACTGCATGGATGTCTCCTCTAAATAGTTATTCAAAATTTTATTTCTGATGTCTTCAATTTTACTATTAAAAACGCCAATACACTTATTTACTGTTATGACATCGATATTACATTTTTGTAATTGATTGAACAATATATCACAATGAGGCATAACTAAATGAAAAAAATTTAACCAGTAAAGAAAATGTTCATTGTGTAAGTAGTTTTTTAAACCAATAGCTTGGTTTAGAGTGTTGTTTTCTGATTCATTATCAATGATTTTTTCTAAACAATCTAATAATTCTGTTCGATAGGTATAAACAGTCTCTATGCACTTTGTATTAAAATTCCATCGTGTTGGAGCCACTTTAGGTAATCTCACCTTAACAACATTATCTAACACGGCTGTTCTTTTTGGCAATTTTCCAAAGAATGAAGAAAAGCTATGTAAATTAGCAAAAAAAATTTTTATGCTTTTATCCTGACTTGATGCTTTTTGTAAAATTAAATTTAGTTGATGAGCGTAACAATGAATAAAATTTGCTGAAGGATAACAGAGTAATACACAGTCTATTATTTTATTTATAATATGTTTATTTTTAGAAACGTTTTCGTTGTAAGCTTTTAAACTTTTTCTATAGGCACTGTCTAACTGCATTCTAACAACAACTGTACCAAGTGTTGCTAGACTACAACAGTTATTCATATGACTTGATGCGAGCGAATGTTTCTGTACTTTTATTTTTAAATGTTTCAAGTCAGTTACACCTATTTTGGACCGACCATATAGGATCAAGATCATCACCAAATAACAGGCATGGGAAACAAAAAAAATGCATTTTTTACCTCGCATCCACAAATCCACTCGGATAAATCGTACATTGAATTTCGAAAATACCTATTAACTTCTTTTTTCTTATCAAGAGATGTTTGCTTTATCGTCATATTAGGTTTTAGACGGCCACCACCTTTTAATTTCACTCGGTCTTCATAACCCAACTTATGTCCATCTTTCAATTTTAATATATTTTGTACAACACTCATATTTAATAGTAAACACCAAAAACACTGTTTTACTTAATTTCACGACAAGTGGAAATTTACTAATAAAATGTTCACAAATAAAAACATTAAAAACAACGCGACAAAATTTACCGACCAACGAGTACCTAGTCAGCATTAAGACTGCTCTACGGAACTAACTTCGTGCGTTACCGCTTCCGTAAAATGGTGGCTACCTATGTGAACTATTTAGAATTTGCATCATTAACCTCAGTAGATATGTGAAACCGTCATTTTCTTTATACCGGGTGTACCATTTAAGATGTAAGTCCAAACAAATAGTTTATTTTAAATACAGAAAAAAGTCTTATACGAAAGTTATGTTATGTATATCAGTCGGACTACAAATTAATGTAATCAAAACTTATACAGAATGTTCAAATTAAATATTATTATATTTTTGGAATCCTTGCGAAAAATGTTTTTCAAAAATATGAACATGTTGGGATGGTTTTTTTTATCTTTTTCTTTTCATATAAACTGAAAAAAAAATTAAAACAATCTTTCGTGACGTCACTGTACGAAAATTCAAATAGACCGCCAAATGTAGTTAATTTTAGCGTATTTCATAATCTGCATTTGTATAGCATTATACCAGATTTGACATCTGACCGTAAACTCATGTTTCGTTTGTGTATTATTGTAAAATTATAGGAGATAAATTCTCTGATCTTGCCTCTACATAATTTGTCTCCATATTTGTGTACCTTTAGAATGTTTTAAAATAAATACACAAACAAAAATGCTAAAACAGGAATCAAAACAGAATAATAGAAGGACCATATTGTCAGTGTTCCAACAATTTTTTGGGGATTTCCCTAGCTTGTGCTTAGTGACATCATTATGAAAAATTTTAATTAAAATTGAAATAACGATTTTGTAGTTCTATATAATATTTTTTTCGGTATAAAAACACTAAAAGAAATTATATTATCAATATATAAGCATTTCAACTTTCATCTTAGATCAATGATTATACCCTATTCACGAAACCGGTAGCAATAATAAATATAGTTTAAAAAAAACTAAAAAACACGCTTTTAAAGCACATCAAACTAAAAAGTGAAAAATAATTATTAATATAAACTGAAAACAATAATGAACGAAAAATACTAGTATTATTGTGAAAAAAGCGTGGGTTGCTCGATATACGAAAAATGTGGCACAAAGAGCCCCACGCTTTTTTTCACAATAATACTAGTATTTTTCGTTCATTATTGTTTTCAGTTTATATTAATAATTATTTTTCACTTTTTAGTTTGATGTGCTTTAAAAGCGTGTTTTTTAGTTTTTTTAAACTATATTTATTTTTCACTTTTTAGTTTGATGTGCTATGAAAGCGTGTTTTTTAGTTTTTTTAAACTATATTTATATTGCTTATTGATGCTGATATTATAATATATTACGATCCAACAGATACTTCTGAAAAAAAAAATATTTTTTTTTCAGCCATAGACGAGATTTGAACTCACGCCCGAGGAGTCCGTCGTTTCGCGTCGACTAAGACTTGTGCCTTAGCCCGCTCGGCCATCGAACGAACTGAGAATCACGGAATGTACTAACAGTAATAAGCCACTTGCTGTCACGCAGAGGATACGTGAGGAAAGGAAATTATTTAATGGCGATCCTGATCAGGATAATGATATAAACATCAAATTATTGTATTGTTACCGGTTCTTCGTAAGTGTACAAAGTTTCAATTAAATCTGTCTGTTTAAAGTGGGTCAAAATCGAGTCCAAAGAGTCGGTTACAAACAAACAAACATACAAGTGAAGCTAATAAAAGCGTGTTAAAAAAGAGTTTTGTCAGAAATATAATGTTTTCTCATTAGTATACTGATGTTAGTTAATATAGTTTTAAATGCAACCCAGCCAATATGCATTAGAATATTACTTGGTGCCATCTTATCCATTAGGTTGAGTATGGTAAACCTTTAGGGAATTTGATGGGAAAAAAAGGAAATGGAGAATACGATCGATCAACAAGTTTCTTTACACATACGATTATTCAATCTATGTGGGGAAATTAAGTAACTGTATACAGGGTAAGATGAAGTGGTAGATCTACGTATAGGTCCGTGAGGCCAAGGCGTTAAACTTAAAAGGACGCCACTGAAATGTAGAAATATAAAATAAATGAACAAATATGGAGAATTTCGTTTTTTCATCAAATAAAATTATCGCGCTCTAATAATATTTAAGTACCGCTGTTTTGATTTTAATTTATTCTCTTTAATAATGACAATGTTTGTAAGTTTTTAACTTTTTTCAAGTTAACTACGATGTCGAAAGGGAAATACAGAGAAAGGGATATATTTATAGAAACTATCATTACCTAATTTGCAAATTCTAGAGAATGAAAGAAGTATTTTAATTAATTTTAGTTTAATTTAAATGATTGTCTATGAAGGTTGTTAATGAGCTTGTAATAATATAATATAATTAAAGAGTAACAAAGAGTATCAAAAATAAGCACTAAATAAATGTTTAAATGTATGTGCAGGGTGGCCCATTTTCGAGCCTCATCATTGGGATCTTGGAAACCGCAAGAGATACAGGGTCGGTTCAATTATGGCAAAGTTGCGCAATTTGATGCTTTATCAAAATGCTGTGTTGGAATTTGGAAAATTCCGAATACTTTGTGAAATATCCGGAAAAACGAAATTTCATAAATTTTTTTTCTGACGTTATTTGAAAACAAATATTAAAACTAATAAAACTTCGTCATTGCCACTCTTTATCCTCTACAAGGTGGCGCTGTCAAATTTTAAATCCGACGTTTCGTCTTCCAGAAACCATCATCAACTAATTTTTTTTTAATACGGACCTAGATTTTTTATCTTATTTTTTTGTTACCTTTGGAGTCCCTAAATGCTATGACCCATCACAAATTTTGATTTTCAAACGTTTCGATGACAAAAATAGACATACTCTGTATTTTTTTAAAAATATTTAATACGACACTGTTTATAAAACAAATTATTACTTCTGGCTAAATAATGTTAATAATAATTAATTAATTAGTAGCTATATACCTAAACTTTAAAAGGAACAAAATTAAAACCTAAACTAAATGCTCAAATATCCCCGTTGCACCTCTATGCATTTTCGCATGCGTCTTCGTAGATTGCCCGTAACCGCCCGCTGGATAACTCTTCCTCTTGCTCTTAAATCTGTTATCTCTAACATTAAATTTTGGCGCAAAATGTTTACGTCACGTGGAGTATCTTGATACAAACGGGTTTTTAAAAATCCCCATAAAAATAATCCAGCGGGGACAAATCCGGGCTTCTAGAAGGCCAGCGCACTACTCCTTGGTTTCCAATCCACTGATTAGGAAATGTTTCATTAAGAAACTGTGTGACGGCCCTTGCATTATGGGCTGGTGCGCCATCCTGTTGCCACCACAGTTGCCGAAGCATATTTAAAGGCTCGTCGTCAAGCGCATCTAATATATAATTTCGGATGAAATTAAAATATCGTTCAGCATTTAAGTTTCCATCGTAAATAATTGGCCCCAAGATTTTATTTCGATACAGCCCAACCCAAACATTAAATGATGCCCGTCCCTGCCTTCGCACTTGTTGATTTTGGTGCGGGTTTTCCACTGCATAATAATGCTCATTGTTCCTGTTAAAAAGACCGTATATGGAAAATTTACATTCATCAGTCCAGATAATTTTATTTAAAAAATCACCATCTTGCTGCAATTTTCCATCAAGCCAATTGCAAAATTCAATCCTTCTTTCACTATCTCCTGGTCTTAATTCTTGGCTGACATGTAGTTTATAGGGATGATACCTATGTTTTTTGAGAATCCTCTGAATTCGGATTCTAGGCATATTTAGTTCTACGGCAAATTGCCGAGAGGAACTCATAGGATTTTCCGTAACCTTTAATAAAACGTTTTGGTGAAATTTTACCACAAAATATTATATGTAATAAAATGCATATTATCATTTTATAACAAAACTTACAGCATTTATAACAGGTTCTTCATCTTCAGCTTCTATTCGTCCGCCATAAGCATTTCGGGGTTTACCAAAACTACCAAAAAGTCCCAAATTTCTGTCCAAAGTATTAAAATACGAATAATGGGGTTGTGGACGCTCGGGGTATCTTTCTAAATATCGTTCACATGAAATTTGCGAATTTCTACTGACACCGTAATAAATCCAAAGCATATCACATTTTTCTGAATTGGAAAACACCATTTTTACTGTCTCAAATTATTTAAAAATTTAATCTGTCATATTTTAAGGAGCTAGGGCGATTTCTTGTTTTAATATCAAGGCCGCCTTTTTCATTTTCCGTTAATAATACAGAAATAAGCTCAATATAAACGAGGTGGACGGACACATTATATTGAAATAAACGTATTTGACATATCCTATTTTTTAAAATCCTGTTTACGCATTTAGGATTTGGAAATAATTAAGAAATATTACATTGGTATTTACTATTGCAATCTAAATTAGTTACCTACCAATAAGTGCTTTAGTTATAATTATAATGACTTTTTATCCGCTTTTAATACAGCTTTTCATCAGTATCATAAATATAGATATTTATTTTTTACCTAGCTAACGAATTTAGAATTTTAAAAGAATAATTTGTTTTAAAAACAGTGCCGTATTATTTATTTTATTTTAAATACGGAAAATGTCAGTTTTAGTGATCGAAACGTTTGAAAATCAAAATTTGTGATGGTTCATAGCATTTGGGTTATCCAGAGGTAACAAAAAAATAAAATAAAAAATCCAGGTCGGTATATAAAAAAAAATAAGTTAATGATGATTTCTGGAAGACGAAACGTCTGATTTCAAATTTGATAGCGCCATCTCATAGAGGATAAAAAGTGGCAATGGGGAAGTGTTATTCGTTTTAAAATTTGTTTTCAAATAACGTCAGAAAAAAATAAAAAAGATTTTATGAAATTTTGTTTTTTACGGATATTTCAGAAATTATTCGGAATTTTCCAAATTCCAACACAGCATCAAATTGCGCAACTTTGCCATAGTTTAACCGATCCTGTATCTCTTGCGGTTTCCAAGATCCCAATGATGAGGCTCGAAAATGGGCCACCCTGTACATATAAAATACCGAAAAAAAATATTTATTAATGGGGCACCGTAGATGAATGTGCCTAGGGCGCAATTGTACGTGAACCCGGCTCTGGTAAGACGATAATTTTATTTTTAGGCAGCTAGTTTATATATTTTTTTAAATATTATTTGCCGTTCTGTGAGTAAACTGGGTATATATTGTGTGACAATGAAATTGCAACACACAGTAAATCATAAAGAATGTAGGTAAAACTAAATATTTTCAGAAAATATCCATGTATAGTAATAGTTAATTTCTGTTAAGATTAAATATAATAATTATATATTTTAATAAAATAATATACAATTATTGTACGTTATTTTATTAAAAAAATATCCAAACATTCCCTACAAAGAACCGGAACACATCATTTTAATATAATTTCAACTTGAGCTATTAATATAATTGTATACTTTATACATATGTGAAATTATCGATAATTACAGCGTGGAGTACACAATTTAATTCTAGTTTCTGGGTAGCCATAGTTTTTAAATAATAAAATGGCATTGGTTAATATTTTCCACGTAATGTTTGACTGAAATAATATCATCATTACTCTTTTGTGGTTTCAATTCAATGTCAATATCTTAATATATTTCACATAAATATGCTTGAATTTCATGGATATTTCCATATTTCTTGTAATTATTTTGATATGAGGATAAATATTTTTGTTATGATAGCAGAAGAAAGCAATCTTGTCGGTTTTGTTTTTAAAGCAATTGTTTGAAAACATTAGGTCAATCCAAAAAAATTTTCTGGTAAATCTAAATTTCAATATATTGTTCAACTTAAATCTAAAATAAAATTTACATAATTTAAGTGGTTTTATAAATAAATTCTTTCAATTTTACCAATAGCATGATACAGTTTATAATTAAATTTGAAAGCATTCCAACGTTTTTTCTAATTATTGTAAACGTTTTAAAAATAAGCAAATAAAAGTACGATATTTCGATTAAAATAAATCTAAAAGCTATGAAATTTTGTTACATACCAAATAAGATCGCAATTTTAAAATCACAAGGACTTAGTATCTTCA
Organism: Rhamnusium bicolor; assembly: GCA_029963845.1. Lineage (NCBI taxonomy): Eukaryota > Metazoa > Arthropoda > Insecta > Coleoptera > Cerambycidae > Rhamnusium > Rhamnusium bicolor. Next base: position 60,680 of record JANEYF010001642.1, read on the forward strand.
ACTTTAGTCAATATTCTTTGGTAAGTTGTTCAACACAGATTGTTTCTAAATATTAATGTTGATTAAATTCAATTTCAACACTGCAAATGACTGAATTGCAGTTATATTACAAAATATACAAAATAGTTTTCAACCACAGCTTATTTTCACACTGCATTGGTGTGATGTGCAAAATAAATTATATCAGGAAATAAGAGTTTTCAATAACTGTAAATCTGGTAATGGAATGTCTCTTGTCCAAAATGATTAAAATCGAATCTTAAAAAAAATCTGCAGACATTAAAAGTACCAAGTGATTTTTTTCACTTCCGGTATCACTGGAAGTGACACCAACTTTCGATTTTTAAATGGAATACCCTGTATATTATTGCACTTTTGGATATCTGCATAATTTTCTGAATCCAACGATACCAAATAAGTGACATTTCAAACGTCAATATTTTTTGTAATAATTTTTAGTGTTCCATTTAAGTGTGCCGTGATAGTTCCGATTTATTCTAAATGACCCGTGTAATGCTGGAAATTTCGAAATCCCGTCAAAAATACTAAATTGCGTGATTTATGAGCAAATAAAGTTCATCAAAATGGTTTTTAGGATCAAACTCATTTTCAAATGGAACCGTATTGGTACCGTGGTACCATTTATTACTATTAATAAGAAATTTATTCATATGTTGTATTAAAATGTGCGATAAATACAAACAAAATTGCAGCTAAGAGAAAATAAGAAAATACAATTTTGTTTTAATTAAATGTTAAGAAGTAGCTAACTAAGGTGGCTTTGAAAACAATGAAATATTTAGCTTGTCAGACATTTATTGGTTTACCGGTGTTTTTATTGTGTCTTTAAAAATTGTTTAAAATTCTTGTTAATTATGTACAAAATGCCGCAAATTTATACAAGAGATGAAAAAGTGGACATGTTAATTATTTATGGGGAAAGTAGAAAAAATGCCGTTGCGGCTAGACACCTTTGTGCCAAACGATATCCTGATAGGCAATGTCCAGCGAGAAATTATTTTAATCGACTTGAAAATTAGTTCCGAAGTGAGCCCAACAAGGATCCCGAAGAAAATTTCATTCTTGACGAAGGAACGGAAATTAATGTTTTGGCACGAGTAGAAGTTGATAAGACTGCTTCTTTAAAGCAAATTGGGTTTGAATTTGAAATCAGTTACCAAACAGTAAGTCGAATTTTGCACAAATACCACTATAAATCTTTTAAATACCAGTTGCACCAGCACTTGTACGATGAACGTAGGATGGAATATTGCAATTGGATTTTGCAGAATAACGTGCAGCCAAACAATGATTATTTGGAAATGGTTTTATTTTCGGACGAGACTAGGTTCACAAATTTGGGATTATTTAACCGACAAAATACAAAATTTTGGTCACAAGAAAATCAAAATTTATTACTGGAGGGTAACTTTCAAGTGCGGTTCGGTTTCAATGTTTGGCTTGGAATAATCGGTAGTAGAATCATTGGTCCAATAATATTTGAAGGACCTCTGGTACCAAATACTTTCTGCAAAATTAAATTGAGGACAGTTTAGCTGAATTACTTTTCCATTTACGGCACGGAATATATTTCCAACAAGATGGCGCTCCTACCCATAATTCAAGGATAGTAATTGATCACCTTCAACGGAGATTCGGAGAAAACGTAATTTCGACGAATGGTCCTGTGAGGTGGCCTCCAAAGGAACCTGATTTAACACCCTTGATTCTTTGTTTGGGGTAATTTAAAAAATATTGTCTACGCAACCGCCGTTACAACTCGTGAAGACCTGGAGCTACGAGTAAGGTGCGTAATTAATAGCATAACGGGCAACGGTCCAGCAATTGGCGAACGTTCTTCGAGAAAAAGCTATGCGGATTCAGAAGTGCATTGACGTTAATGGACAGTATTTTAAACAACTGTTGTAATGTTTTGTGTTCATTTTTTGTATTCCAAAGCCAAGGTAATTAGAACAAAACTGTATTTTCTTATTTTCTTTTAGCTGTAATTTTGTTTGTATTTATCGCACATTTTAATACGACATATGAATAAATTCCTTATTAAGAGTACTAATAAATGGTACTACAGTACTAATAGGGTTCCATTCGAAAAAATTGAGTTTTCCCCCAAAAACCATTTTGATGAACTTTATTTGCTCATAAATGACGTAATTTCGTATTTTTGACGGGATTTCGATTTTTGTAGCATTACACGGGTCATTTAGAATAAATCGGAACCGTCATGGCACACTTAAATGGAAAATTAAAAATTATGTTATAAAAAATATTGTTGAATTTGAAATGTCACTTATTTGGTATCGTTGGATTCGGAAAATTATGCAAAATTCTAAAATGCAATAATATGCAAGATGTTCCATTTAAAAATCGAAAGTTAGTGTCACTTCCGGCAAAACCGGAAGTGAAAAAAAAACACGTATGTTAAATAGTGCTGCTTATTATATATTATAGAAGATATCCTAATTTTCAATTAATTATCTTCAAAACTAAAGGAGAAAAGGGGGGTGTACCATAATCCTTTTACGCCCGGTATATCATACTCATACTATTCAGATATGCTTTTAGTTTTCTGCCGGATCATCCAAGACCAAAGAGAACAAGACGTCAAATTCTATAGAAATATTTTGTTCACAAATCTGCACAACAAACATATACGATAGCTCACGTCTGACGCCATTGAAGTGTTACTAAATTTGGCTGATTAAGGCTAATTTCTGAAATATTTGAATGGTAAAGTAGTAGGAGCATTTTCAGGTTTAAACTGGATAGAATGGCCTATCATGAAGGGGGTCCTTTTTAACACACTTTATATTAGCTTCACCTGTATGTATCTATCTATGTAACGGAATCTTTCAACGTAATTTTCACCAACTTCAAGACGGCTGATTAAACTGAAAATTTGCACACGTATTAAGGACCGATCACAATACAATAATTTGAATGCGTATCGACGCATTTCTCTTGCAAAAAAATTTCTAAGCGGATGTCAAAGTTGTGTGATCGGCGCATTCGTCAAAATATCGCATTCATGATAAATTGGCAGAAAGTTAACCACTAATTGAATACCGTAACTCGTACTATACTTGAAACACGAGATGAACTAATTAACAATTTACGATAAGAATTTTTTTTTAAAGCCTTTAATTTTTTCATTTTGTCAAAATATACAGCAATTCAACAATAGCAATACCATAATTTGAAAAAGAAAATAAAAAAAAATTCCGAAATAAATTCAAATCAATACATTTTGAACAAATTTTTAATTAAAAAATTTCGACAAAAATCTTGAAGACTATTACATTTGTTTTCGTTTCATGACTAAAAAATAAAAAAATAAATTATAGTTTAAAAAACTAAAAAAAAACAAGCTTTAAGTAATAACAATCCGAAATAAAAAGTAAAAAATAAGAATGAAGTGATTGACAAAAAAATTTCATTTTAATAATAATAATAGTAATAATAATAATAATAAGTAATTTATTTCCTACAGGTTAAAGCACCCAATTACAGGAAAAGCTTGAAACTAATTATACTGTGATATAAAATGCACAAATTTGCAATACACATAGTCATTAACATTACATTAAGAGTTTACAAGAAAACCCATACATAAAAATAAAATATATTATAGTGTTATGAAATAATCTAATTTAATAAGCACAGTTTTCTTCATGTATATGAATTATTTTAACTAAACTATCATAGTTGACATCGCATAAAGATGAAATGGTGTTAAAAGTTTTACACATATTAAAGATTGGTGACTTTATCATAAGGTTTGTACGAGGAGCATCGCAGTAAAATAGGTTGTTTTGACGGGATTCTAATCTGGGGACTGATAGGTTTAGTTTACTTAAAAGAAATGAACAATCAACATTGTGACTAATTAATATATAAAGAAAGGATAAAACGACAACATCTCTTCTGAATCTGAGCGATTTAAGGTCAAACATATTAAGCAGTATATTGTTGTCTGTACCTCGGGGAGGATAAGATCCATTACATTTGAAAAACATAAATTTCAGACAATTTGCGTTGAACTGATTCAATGCGTGACAATGAATTTTGATATATGGGAAACCAAATAATACAGCCATACTCCAATTTACTTCTTATAAATGATATGTATAACAGTTTCAGGGTGTCAATATTAGCAAACCCGCCCCAATTTCTTACTAAAAAATCTAAGGCTCTAGATGCCGATTTGACCATTTCATCGATATGATTGTTGAAAGTAAGTTTTGGGTCAAAAAATAATTCCCAGATCCTTATAATTCACACAACGATCTAAAATGTTATTATCTATTTTATATTGAAAGATAACTGTAGTGTCCTTCCTTGTATATGACATAACCTTACATTTGCCAAAACTTCAGAGAATTGACCGAGCACCAGCTAGAAATTTTATTAACTTCATTTTGCAGTAAGATACAATCTTCTATAGAATTTATCTCTAGGAAAATTTTGAGATCATCAGCAAATAGTAGGTGGTTAGAATTAATATTAGTTGTTAGGTCGTTAATAAAAATAAGAAATAAAAGGGGTCCTAAATTTGATCCTTGCGGAACTCCCGATACTGCTGTATATGATTGAGACCGATAGCCTCCATATTCAACAAATTGATGTCTCCCAATTAAATAGGTCTCAAATAAACAAATTAAACAGTCAGAGAAACCAATTCCTCTCAGCTTTGATAGTAATAAAAAGTGATCTATTTGATCAAATGCCTTCTGTATGTCTGTGTATATAACATCAACTTGACCTTGTGAATCTAAGGGTTCTGATATATACTGAGATATCGAGGCTAGAATGGTAATTGTAGATCTCTTCTCCATAAAACCATGTTGAGAAGGCGATATTGTATTTTTAACAGACCAGTAAATGTATTCATACAGAATAATCTCTAATAATTTGCCAAAGTTACATAATATTGCTATTGGTCTATAATTATTTAAATAAGAAGAGTCACCGGATTTGAATATGGGACATATTTTTGCAATTTTCCATATATCTGGATATTTACACGTAGTTAACGAGAGATTAAATAACAAAAGCAGGGGTTGAACAAACGCTGTAGCACAATCTTTGATTAAAAAACTAGGAACTTTATCAACGCCGGCTGTCATTTTGTTTTTTAGTTTTTTTATGCCTTTAAGTATATCGTCCTCCGTTATATATTGCAAATTAATAAGATGTTGTTTAGCAATATATTCTCTTTATTATTGTTGGGGTTTGAATTGATATAAACGTCCGAAAAATAGTTTGAAAAACCGTCAACGATGGATTGAGGAGTTTCGTAAGCTTTGTCATTGTAGTGCAGAATTCCAGGTATTCTTGACTTACCCCTTTTGACATTAAGAAATGACCAAAACTTTGATGGTTCTTCTCTAATTGCGTCCTCAATGCTATGAACATAATCTTTATATGCAACGTTAATTTGAGTTTTTATTAGGGATCTGAGTGACCTAAATTCGTTTAAGTAGTTTATAGTTTTGAATTTTTTTATAATTTTTGCGTGCCAGTTCTTTTTTTGCTGATGTTATTTTTAATCTCCCGGTTAAACCACGGTGGATAATTCGGTTTCGTATCGTTGCTCACTGGTATACATTTTATTGTAAAAAGCGTGAGGTGCTTTTTACTATATTTTTATGACAACTCTACTTTTATTAATAGTTACCAATAAAATATTTATAACAATTGATATCAAGCACCCCACGCTTTTTACAATAAAATGATTTTTTTTTGTCAATCACTTCATTCTTATTTTTTACTTTTTAGTTCAGTTTGCTATTAAAGCGTGTTTTTTAGTTTTTTAAACTATAATTTATTTAAAACAACACAAAAGCAAACGTTAATAAACGGAATAATATCGTCAATGCGAAACAGTTCTGTCCTTGACCAAGGGGAAAAAGAAAAAAAATTGATGAAATGGGGTTTGTTTGAATGTTAACAATTTGGTAACATTTCGATCAACACTGTCTAGAATAAACACTAATAATTTGAAAGAATAGATTTATTTATATTTTGTCGCTAAGAAAATTATAGATACTTATGTACGTATTTTCGTATTTCTTTTTTTAAACAGATATTCGATGAAGTTGAAATAAATATTGTGAATTTTAATTTGCGCTAGCTGTCAATTAGCTACATTTAATAAATAATGCTTTAAATTGATTAATAAATGAATCAAATCGAAATATTTAATTCCGATAAATATGCCAAATAAAATCACTAGAAGTGAATCCAAAAATTGTACAAATATAAATATACTAGAAAGAAAAGGGCGACGATTATTGCGTTGTTTTTTCTTTCAAATTTCATTTAACTTATCCAACAATGAGTTATGCATGCAATTTCTTGGACACAAAACTCCAACAAAAAAATAATCTGTTCCGAATGGGCTTTTATTTAAAACATTTAATAGCCCCTACAAATAAGACTAGCTATGGATTATTTAAAACAAGATGAATGAATAAATTGAGTGTTATCATCGGCATTTATCTAAATTGATTATTATTGCTTATCATAGAATAACTGGATTAGACTTACATTTAATGTAATCACTGCTGATAGTTTGTTATTGTTCTCAATGAAGACTTTCGACAGCGCACATGGTGACGTAACGGTTTGTAAATTGCAAGTATCTCTCTCAAAAACGAAACACCATCTGTGCCTATACATTGTTTCTTCGCCATCCATTCGCGAAAATGATCACCGCGCAAGCTCCATTTCTATCGACCTCTTCGCGGTTAAATAGCTGGAATTAACTGTTGTTAAAATTATGCTTTGTTAGTTTTTTTTTAAATCGTCAAAACTAAATACCAGAAAGGTTATAAAGGTTACATTATCGATATGGTACGTATTGTGGTATATATTTATACCTATTTGGCTTACTTCAATAAGTCATGTAACCAAACAAACATATTGAGGAATAAGTAAATAAAGTGTTGGCTATAGTTCTTTTCACCGAAACGTCCCAAATCCAAATAGCAAATATAAGAGAAAGTTGTGTCTATACGTATACATACGTGTATAGAATAACTAAAACTGACCAAAAATTTAGCTGTGTTACTGACAAAAAAGAAGTAAAACAACCTCCTTAATTTTGTTACCTACTTTATGGATTTCATTGGTTTAATTTTAATATCGTTCAATTTATTAATATACAAGGCGGACCAGATTTTAATCGGGAAATTTAACGAATCGATGGAACACGCCAAAATAACATGGATTTGTCATATAAACTTGTAGCTAAAAGTGTGTTGAAGTTTTAATTTATTATCAGTTTTTCCCGCATTTCTCTGGAAATAATAGAAATATTGTTATGAATTTCGACCGGTGACTTATCAATTATTTCCGGAGAAATACGTCCTCTTATCTTGAAAACTAAGCATTTTTAGCCATAAGTTTATATGACAAATCAATACAATTTTGGCGTATTCTATCGATTGTCTAAGTTTCCCCGAATAAAATCTGGCTCACCCTGTAGATAGAAATAAGCATAAGCACATACCATAGAGGGTGTAACTTAACTACGTTAAAATATTTCAGACTAATCCTGAGAAAAGTTCATAAAGACAGGTGCCCAAAAATTTCTCCTTTTGAGATGACGTTTGCAAAAAATATGGAATTTTTCTTATATCGTCATTATTAGTGTAGCTATTTCTATAAAATTTAGATGTTTATTTCAGCATTAATATGCAGTGTTAATTTTTGCATTTCAGTTTTTCGGCCATAACTTTTTTATTTGACATTCAACTGTTTCTTTCTTTTCGAATTTTGATTCCTCAGACCAAAATAACACTACTATAGTTTTGGGTTGTTTTTCCTATGTGTGAAATAAAGCAAAGCAATCGAGTAAGGCACTTAAAATGATTACCCTGTACATGAGACTCAGTTAGGACATCTTATTGCGTCCAATGAACTGCCGCTTTAATCGTGATTACACCGGTAATACCAGTAGTTAGTATGAGTATCCAAAGAAGATGTAACACCGAACCGTCCACTAGATGTTCGTCCATTTTACAAAACGCAAAAAAAAATGGACTATTATTGTGTACAGTATGTTCAATTTATGCATCAATCTTCTAGAGAGCCAGACCACTAGGAACACGACTAGCAGTATGCGCTGTTAACAGTCGCTAGTCTGTTGCCAGCATGATGAGGTGATGGCTGAATACGAAATCCAAACGAAAGTTAACGAATGCGCACGATTATGAATTAAGAGTTAGGGAATTTGCCAGAGCACTCCTCTACTATAAGGGAGTCCCATTGTGCCCATAAAGCCTTCAGCCCCACTGATTTATTTGAAATGTCCTTCTAATTGGATCGGGTTCCTCGTTCTTTCCATTTCAGAATAGCCCAGTTTCTTTATCGTTTAGCTGCGCTTCCCTGATAGACTCTTTTGTCCTTACGGTGGCAAGGCTTGCAGTCTTACTGACACTTTAGTAACTCGGTTAATACGACTTGCATCATTTTATCTGCCGGGGTCTCTTGCACAGCCATGGCTCAAACACTCTGGTCTGATTGTGTGGTATCCTTATAGGCTACCTCAATCTCAAGGGCATGTTCTAAAGCTTCATTATTTCGTTTGTGCCTGGCTAACTTAAGGATTCACCTAACCTCCTTGTCTCTTACTCCGTCAGAATGCTTAAGTTTTGTTGCTGTGCGGCAGGAATTGTTTGGAGCAGTTCTAGTGCTTGGCCCCTTAGTGCTAATACCAATGCTGCTGCTTTTTCCTGATCGTTCCAGTTATTTGAACGTGCAGCTGCCTCAAACTGGCTCTTAGAAGTTGACCATGAACCTTGACCGTCAAAGAAAGGTGGTTGCAATCTAGTACCAGACGACAGTACCAACTGGCCACCCTTCTCTCTTAATTATTGTTTGAGTCGGGCTACTTCTCCTCTGGCTTCAGTTATTTCCCCTTCAACTTGGCTGACTTTTCACTTAATTTCACTGACCACTCCTTTAACTTCATTAACTTGTCCTTCGACTTCACAGACTTTCCCTGCGATTTCAGTGACTTTTTCGATAACATCTCCTTTAAATTTTAAAGTGAGGGAGAAAATGGCTGCCTGCTGTTTATCTAGGCTTCTTTTGAAGTCTTCTCTTTCCTCGAGTCGCCATTTTTCTTGATCCTCAAACATTTTTCTTAACTCTTCCTGCCGTTTTCTTTCTTGTTCATCATTTTTGGCTTGTTGTCTTCTTTCTTGTTCTTCCTTTTCTTCTTGTCGCTTCCTTACCTGATCTTCCATAATTTGTTTTTGTTCGTCTTTCTCTTCCTGTCGAGTTCTCTCTTGTTCTTCTTTGTCTTCCTGTCGTCTTCTTTCTCGATCTTCCATAATCTTCCTTTGTTCATCTTTTTTCCTGTCGCTTTCTTTATTGATCTTCCATAATTTTTCTCTGTTCGTCCATCAATTGTAACAATGCTGCAAGCATGCCCTGTGTTTGCTTCTCCGCCATACTTCTTGTTGTTGGCGTTGACTCACGACACGTAAATCAATTTCAAAATAAAGTTTATTACATTATAAAGTCCGTAAAATGTTGATATCACGTCTATTTTAATTATGGAATGTTCCAGAAAAATCTCGAAACAGCACTAGAAAGTCTTATTTAGAGTCTATACTTCTTTTGTGTTGACAAAATTCACTTATCTCCACTAATTGTGCAATGGAATGTTCGAAAATTATCACGAAATATCACTAATAAGTCTTGTTTTGAATCTATAATACGTTCCCGTTAACACAGTTTACGTATCTTTTGTGGTTTCCAAATCAAATGTTCTAGAAATGTCACTAAAAGTCACTTATAGTCTTGTTTTTAAGACCACAACACGTTCCCGTCGACACAATTCACGTATCTCCTGTAGTTTCCAAATAGAATGTTCTAGACTTTTACAGAAATTGCAATAGTAGTCCTTTTTCACAGTCTATAACACGTTATTACTAGCGGCACTCGCATATTTGTAGCTATTTCTAAATCGAATGTTCTAGAATCTTCTCGAAAATCCACTTTAAAGTCACTATTCAGTCCAGAAGTAGTTCTCCAAATACTGTCCAGTAGCTTAATTCTCTCTGTTACCATCAATTTCTGAAAATAACACTGTAGAACCTTTTCGACTATTCCAGATATTTCTCTTCCAATCCACTTCCAAAACCAAATTGTTACGTATTTGCTAGCAACACAAACAACTCTACTCGTAGATTCGTTAATTGAAAGTCCAGATAACACTTACTCACTACTTTATAAACTAATTAATAATTAACAGTAATAAATTAAGTAATGTCTTAACTATAATCACACTTGAACACTTGTAAATCTCTTTCTCATTTCTTCTTTACTCGTTCACGTTCAACTTAATTCTGAGTTATTAAATATAATTTGAACGAAACAACTACTCAGCGGGCAAATACCATGACCTGCATTGGATTATACCTTCAAATCATGATAGATCGGTAGTCAATATCATTTGTCAATTCCTAACCAGACATAGACCGGTTTCGAACTTATTAATTCTCCTCAGTATGCCATAGGTTATGGAACAGACAAATGATAGTGGCCAACCTGCTAGTCATATACTGACTAAGGTAAATTGAGAAGTGGTGAGAGGTATGTGAAACTTCTCATATGATCCAAATGTTACTATCCGACCGACATCATAGATGTTTCTGTAGCGGATAGCGACTTGCGAAGCAAGTACCGAGAGCGGCGACCTCTAGCCCAATTGGCCTAAACTACTGTTATTAAATATGATTTGAACGAAACAACTACTCAGCGGGCAAATACCCCAACCTGCATTGGATTATACCTTCAAATCATGATAGATCGGTAGTCAATATCATTTGTCAATTCCTAACCAGACATAGACCGGTTTCGACCTTATTAGTTCTCCTCAGTATGCCATAGGTTATGGAACAGACAAATGATAGTGGCCAAGTCGCTATCCGCCACAGAGACATCTATGATGTCGGTCGGATAGTAGCATTTGGACCATATGAGAAGTTTCACATACCTCTCACCACTACTTAATTCTGAGTCTCGGCTCACCGTGCGTCTTATTTATACATCCTTTCACACGGACTAGAACATTCTAGAATATTCCCGTCCGTTCTCGTACAATTCCAGTCTCATCTAACCAGTTTACACAGTCCAGTGGCGTAACAGTATATATGTTATTGTTTTACATTTTGCAACATTCATTTCTAATTTGTTACACTCACATCATACTACGATTGTCTCTATTTATTGTTGCAAAGTTAGACAGTCCTCGAAGTTATTAATTTTACAAAAAATTTTAAAGTCATCAACAAAGAAAAGTTTTTCATGATTTAAAGGTCGTTTATAAATATGATATATAAAAGTGGTCAAAATTGGACCCTTGCGGTACTCCTGATGTTGCAAAGTAATTGTATCACAAACCGTTATATTGAGTGTATTGGTATTGATTTTCCAAATAAGATATCACAAAATTTAATAGTTAATTATTAAATTCCATGTAAGTTAATTTATCAATTAATAATTTATGATCTATATGATCAAAGGCTTTTGAGAAGTCAGTATATACCACATCAACCTAACCGCAAACTTATGCAAATTATGATGTTTAACAATTTTAGAGCAAAATGTTCCTGAGATTCTTAGCCAGTAATGTCTGGCGACAACTTTTACTGGTTTTCACTTAAAAAGTATGCGGTTCCCAGGTGGAAACCATTTATTATATTAATTCCTATTCTACGTGCGAAATGTTACACATTTAATATTAAAGTAAGTTCCTTTTACGTTGATACTGTGTTGAAAGATAATTATTTTGCCATAAAACCTTCTCTACAAGGCATATCAAATTAATTGTGTAAAGCAATAAGGAGAAACTGTCACACTGTTTAACCATGCGTCTCGTCTCGCATTTCGCTAATTCAGCTTTACATCTGTTTTAAAACAGTGTCGCTATGCAGGGAATTACATTTTAATGGTTATTTACCGTAGTACCTTTACCTGTTCTGATGTTTTCACATAAAATTTACAACCAAAACAAACTTTCAGCGCATATCACAAACACTCACGGTTATAAAGAACCTATAAGGCTTCATGAACGTTTTATTTATTTTCTTTGTCCCTTTATACCCGTTTTTTTTTTATTTTATTTTACATTTATTTTACATACATGAGCCCAACAGAATTTACATTCCAATTACAGGGCCGGACATAAAGTATAGCATAAATGATAATAGTACAAAACTAAACTAAAATTAACAAGATACAACTCAAATATAAAACTTAACTTACATTAGTACATTTCTCTATATAAGGCAAGAATAACTAGGACAATTTTGATTTAATTTGACAGTTTACTATTAAAAATGTCGACATCTTTTTCAATAACCTGATAAATGCAGCACATAACATATAATAGGGAATACAAACAAATTTTTGAAAACTATAAACTATAAAATAAACGGCATTCTCGAACAATTCTTTCACGTAACTCTTCCAGAGATGCAGGTTTTGTTGCAAATAATTTCGATTTCAAATGTCCCCACAGAAAGAAATCCAAGGGAGTTAAATCGGGTGACCTAGCGGGCCACTCCACAGGACCTCTTTCTTCCAATCCATCGCTCAGGAAACTGATTATCCAAAAATTGACGGACTGCTATAGCAAAATGTGGGGTGCCCTATCCTGTTGAAAAAACAGTTCACCCTCTAAAAGATTATCGTCTTCTTCGAGGATTTGGGTAATCATTGGGTCGATGTTATTTTCTAACAGATCGAGGTACCTTTCTCCATTTAAATTGTCAGGAATAAAAAACGGCCCGTCAATGTGATCCCCTAAGATGCCAGCCCAAACATTTAACTTCTGAGGCCTTTGGGTATGAGTTTCCATGAACAAATGTAGATTGGTTTCACTCCAATACCTACAATTGTGCCTGTTTACCTCCCCATTTAACTGAAATGTCGATTCATCAGAAAAACACGTATTGTACAGTAGATTGGCATTACCGTTTAATTGTTCACTAAAAATCTCACAGAATTCAAGACGACGATCGGGATCATCTTCGTTTAATTTGTGTACCAATTTAAATTTATATGGATGAAATTTGTGGGCCTTTACAATTCGATGAACACTGCTTCGTGATACATCGAAAGCCTCAGCTACTTTCCTGATCGATTGAGTATTATCCATCTGCAAATGACCCAGAACTGCAACTTCGACTGCTTCATTCCTAATCGGTCGCTGAGGTTCATGCTTTTTGTTTCCTACAGAACCTGTTTCCATAAATGTTGCCAATAATTGTAAAACATACTGAGAACCAACCCTTCTATCTGGGTGATTTCTATTGAATATGCGCTCCCTAGCTCTAGCACAATTATCGAGTTTAAAATAAATGCTGACAATTTCTATTCTCTCCTGAAGGGTATAAACCATTTTGAAAACTCACTCTGGTAAAATGTATCTCGATTTAAAATTGGTTGTGAACAAATTAATGTTCAAGGACTATCAAATACTTATGAGTCTTTTATTATTCTAAAACTAAACGGACAAGGAAAGTGTCTTTTGTCGAAAAAAACGTGTTGATTTAAGAGCACTAAAAATGTAGTTTTTTTTATAAATTCCAATACCCAGTGCCGTGTATTTTTGATTTTTAAAAACGATTTCGATTGTGTGTAATCATCAAAAATAAAATTATTTTCCTTAAGAACGAATCAATAAAAGTTAAAAAAATATACAGAGTTATGTAGGGAATTAAAAGACCTTTAAAAATATGTATCACTCGACCTCCCTTGCCATTTGAATTTTTGAGGGGGTGGCCGTGTAGGGTAGAGGGATGATGATAGGTATAGAAGTATTGCATTAAAATATTTCCCCCTTGGAAACAAGGTCGACGTGTTTCACCAATTTTTCAGAAAATTTTTATCTCCAAAGTTATTCAAGGTACCTACTTTTGGTTGGGACACCCTGTTTTGGTTGGGACACCCTGTATATAAACGATAAAATACGGCGATTTAAAAAAAAACAAGTAAAAAGTATAATAAACACGTTTTTCATTAATTTTTGAAGTTTTTGTTTGTTTTTTTGTTTTATCATTATCGTCTTTGACAGTTAATCACTTAATAATACTTTACTTCAGTAGTGGTTTCTCAATAATTGTTGACAATTTATTTTAATTTATAACATGAGCGTATCTATAAAGTAGAGAATTAAAATTCTTACGATGATTGGGTATGGTGATAGGATGCGAATTCAACAAGAAGTATGTAATTTATATCATACTAAATATTCAGAACGACCCATAACTCAATCTACAGTAAGTAAAATTGGAAAAAAAAATTAGAGAGACTGGTACGGTGGTAGATTTACCCAAAACAGGTCGCCCAGGTGTTGACGGGGATACAAAATTAAATATTTTACTGATGTTGAAGAAAGTCCAGATTAGTCGCGATTATGATGTTATTAAAACAAAACGTCAGTACATACAGTATTAAAATTTAAAAAGATTCAACTTATATAAGAACTAAGTGATGATGTTCCAAATCGTAGGATATAATTTTGTGACACAATGATGAATATGTGCAATGGTGATCCTCTTCTGATAAAAAATGTTATTTTCTCGGATGAATGCACTTTCAAATGAAACGGTGAAGTGAATCGTCAGAATTGTAGATACTGGGCAAGGGAAAAGACTCGATAGATGCACGGGCAGCACACACAGTATCCTCAAAAGTAAATCTGTAGGCAGGAATTGTAAGAAATATAATCATTGGATCCTATTTTTTCGATGGAACTGTAAACGGACCGGCACATCCGCAATTTTTAGTGGGCTATCTCATCCCAAAGTTATTAAATTTATTCCCCAGTAGAATTAATCCCGGAAATGTTGACAAAAGCCCGTGGTGTCAACAGCATGGTGCACCTCCCCATTACGAAACAGACGTTCGAAGGTATCTTAACCAAATATTTCAAAATAGGTGTGGATTGGTAGATGTGGGCCCATCGAATGACCACCAAAGTTACCGGACCTCAATTCATTAGATTATTTTCTGTAGGGCCATCTAATAATAATGACCATATTGAAAACTTAAAATTTTGAGCAGTCTAAAAGGCGAAAAAATCCCACTTTTTAATTTTTATTTAAAATGTTTGATGGAAAGTCATGGGGAAGATTTTTATCTCAATATTTCTAGAAGTAATAAATTTTAATGATTTTCGATCAAAAAACCTTCAAAAAATGGCTAAATCTTTTTTAAAAATCAAGATATCTAAAAAACTATAGAATTTTCGTCTTGAATTGTATTTTCATAAACAAAATATAAAAAAATCTTAATTAATGTCTTCTGTATTTTTTTTTAGTTTATAATAAAAAACAATTATTTAAAAGATGAGCGTCGTTTGATTTTCTTCAAGTTTGTTATTTGTATTTTACCCTTCCTCGGGTATTTTATGTAATGATTACATATCGTTTTTCTTCAAACGTCACAAATTCATCATTTTTAATGGTAAAATCTGACACAAAAATTGATGTTTTTGTTACTAATATAAAAATGTCAACACTTTTAATCCTAGTATTAAAAGTATTTTTAATCCTAGTATTAAAAGTATATTTAGGTAAAAATTAAGCATTTTCATCTTAATTCAGTTTATTTAAATTAAAATATGAAATTCTTACAATCCAAAATTATTAAACAATGAAATGAAATACAAAACTTATTGATTAGGCTATATATATAAATTCGTTCAATTATTATTATTTATTGATAGGAATATTGAAAGTGCAGTTTGAGCAAGTTGAATAAAAATTAAACAAACCAGAAGAATCGACATTGTTAAAATTTTTAACGGTGGTGGTAGCAATATCAGAAATTGTACTCTTAGTGGTATCGTGGGAACACATTTCTTGATTAATTTTTCCTTGATTTTCTACATTACTGCAAGCAGCTATATTATCGAGATTCAAGGGATTGATACTATTACACGTACTAGGCCCATTGGTGCTAGTACTAGGTTCATCGAGTCGAAATATTTTTCTTGCTGTACTTTTTTTATTTTCTGTAGATTCCTCTATATACCCCTCTGCAACAGTGTTCGACCTCCAACCCCCATGTCTTTTAAGACAAGTGACACCAACCACCAGAATCTACAAGAAAAGTGGCAGAAGTTCGACGTAAGCAGTGTCCAGTATATTTATTTGCATTTGGTAAATTTAAATAGTTTGCCACTTCTTTTGCAACACTACTAATTTTATGAATACCGACTACTGACCGTTGACATCTTCCATTTTGATACTTTATTAAAAAACGACTCTCTTCAAAACTTTTTTGGCCGAAGAGCAGCGTATTTTCTGTAAATACTCAAATATTTTTCTACAAGAACCGTAAATGACCCACCCTTACGGGTCTTAGTATGAGGAACTTTTATCAGTAAAGCAGACTTAACATCTTCAACGTCATTAGTTTTTAAATGAATTAGTTCATCACAACGACATGCGCCCGCAATTCCCATTATTAAGGCAACCTATAAATAAAAATTCACGAAATTTGCCTACTTCATTCTATAACTTTAAACATACCTTCATCATTAAATAATGTATGTTAGGAGCAGCATCCAAAAACTGTTCAACTTGGTCCTTCGTTAAAACCCTAGCATTTTTAGGGGTATAACCATTACTTTGCCTTTTTAAAAATGCATTCAACTTGGAAAATTTACTTATATCTACGCCATTCTTGAGAGTCAGTGTCGATTTAACCATTAAATACTGTGACCACAAAGTGGAACATTTCATTTTTGAGGACAGACTGGCAAAATATGGCAATAAAACACTTTCCGAATACGATTTTATATTCTTTTCAGAGCACCATTGCATTCACACGACTTTGGTGGTAGAAGATTTAAAGCCACTTCGTTAACAATTTCAACCACCTCTGCTGGTATACTCGACAAATTTTCACAATCAGACATTTTTTTCTAATAATGGACTATAATAAATCACAATTTATTTGCTTAAATAGAATGTTTGTTTATATTTATTGGCATCCCTAGCAACCACACAATATCCATAGCAATCACATAGTGTTTGTCACAAGCAACACGATGAAACTGTAATAAGTCGTATAATCGAAAATAATTATGTATGTACTTAATGTTTAAATATTTCGATTTTTTTTTGCGTTTGAAGAAAAAATAACATGTTTCATTCGGATTTAAAGTGTCTTTGTTTGACTCACAATTTTTGCGTTCGTTCGGCTACGCTGCGCTTCGCCTCGCAAATACAAACATAATTGCTCGTCAAACAAAGTGTCACTTTTAATCCTAATACAACAATATACTATTTTTGTATGTTAATAGATATGTGTTTGATTTCAAATCTATTCTTGATTGTATGTATGTTCTGTTTGCTAGTATATATGATGAATGAAATTATGTAAAATACCCGAAGAATTAAATTGTTATTTAAATAATTAATAATCGAATTTATTCGTTAAAGATTTGAAAAAAGCTGGTGACCACCAGCGAAACGTCATCAAATATAGTATGTAAAACATAATAATTTTCCTCCTTTTACTGAATCAACCAACCCAAAAAATCCAACAATTTAAATTATTATAGCAGTAATTAAAAAACGGTCGGTATAGCAGAATTCTCATTTGTCATCATTTGTATTAGTCGATATTAGGCATTTCTACAGTCTACT
The DNA here is from genome assembly GCA_029963845.1 of Rhamnusium bicolor. NCBI lineage: Eukaryota > Metazoa > Arthropoda > Insecta > Coleoptera > Cerambycidae > Rhamnusium > Rhamnusium bicolor. The sequence continues at coordinate 78,379 of JANEYF010001642.1, forward strand.
TTACTTTTATGGATCTCCAAAGTACATAAATGTTAATTATTAAAGTTAATTAAACACCATTATTAAGGACGAAACTTTGACTCTACCCTTCCCTTTATATTTTAATGCCCTTTAGAAGTTCTAAATCCTAATTAAGTGTTAAAAGTCTAATGGATGATTTAAGTCTAGCGAGCTACCAGAGACTGTTTACTTTTTAATAGGTTAATTTTTTTTATAACGAAGCACACATTTAATGAAATTATAATTAGCTCCTTTTAATTTAATTGCATAGAGCCACAGGTTTATAAAACCCTTTAAAAATATATGCAATTGAAGGTGCCAGTCAAACGTTCTTTTTAGATATTCATAACTACGAGTAGTAAATATGACCTATACAGGGTGTCTCACCAGGAACTGCATCGATCGATATAGAGAAAAGTACGCACCAGAAAATTTTGAAACTTTAGGAAGCTACTAATGGCTGTGTGGCCAATCCAACTAAAATAATTACAATCATATGGCACTTCCCGTTATACCCGATATCAAATTGCTTATTATAAATGGAACACTCTATATATTTTAAGGTTTTCGAAAAGAGCATAAAATTCTGAGTCAAAATCATGGATACCCTATGCCTAAACCCAGCCGTTTCAGATATATTTGACATTTTAAAACAATTTTGACAGGTGTAATGGTTTACAATAACCTTTACAATTTTCTTCGTGTAAAAGATACTCATTTGCTTTTTGGCATGCAGAAAGACCATAAGGTGAGCTACGCTCTGCAGTTTAAAGAAATTCAATAATGGTATACCAAGTGTTCCATTCTTGACGTTACATTTTGTAAACTTCAAACCGCGGAAACTTGCCTAAGTCACATAGAACATCCTGTACTTTTTTTACATCAGGTTATGTATAATTAAATTCCTCTTTTTCTGATATAATCATTGGGGGCATTTAAGTTACAACTTTTTAAAATATTTGTGATTTTCTATGAAATTCAAGAATTTTTAGTAAAAATGTTATCAAATTAGCCATGATTAGAAACAATCAGTAATGTCAGTCATTCTCTTGTCAAAAATGCCACCGCGTTTAAATTAAACCCACGAAGACTTTTTGAATTTGTTTATTATTTATGGAGAATGTGATAAAGTAATATCAAGAACCTGTAGTACATTTGTTACTAGATATCCATAAACACAGATAATAACACTAAACACTGTAACCATGCCTATTAATTAGATTGAAGACACTTTGCATAAACTAAAATAGCTAAAATAAAATCAACTAAAAACATGATTCCATTTTAATTTAATAATTGTCAAAATTCCGCCCTCGAACCTCCACACAATTTTCGCACCTTTGGATTACTTCTTCATGGGTAGCTCTTCTAATTGATCCTGTGATAAGTTTTGAAATGCATTTCTTACTCTCTGCATACAATCTTCAATAGTTGTTAATGGGCTCTCATAAACTTTATTTTTAATAATTCCCCAAATAAAATAATCTAAAATTGATAAATCGAGCAAGCGAGGAGGCCATAGGAAAGGTCCATTATTGGCGATCCATTGATCGCAAAGTTTCTTGTAAAAAATTATTTATTAAATACGTTATTTGGGGGAGCACGCGTTGTGCTGATAAAAAATGTTCGGCGAGAGATAAATTTTCCAAATAGTTATTATTAAAATTTTGTAAAATACTTAGATCTTTCGCATAAAAAAAAACGAAAACAAAAAAATTAACTATACATATTAGCAGAAGAAGAAATCTTTATAACTTACTGTTTAAATTTTCCTGATAAAATTCTAATGCCACCACTCTATCGTTTCTTATGGCACAGTAAACATTAAACTGTCAACTTTCTTGAAAACTTCGCTCCCTAATCACATGAGGATTCGTGTCACTACAATAATGCGAATTGTGGCGATTAAAATGTCCATTTTTGGTAAATTTAGCTTCATCTGATCATATAATATTTCCCAAATAAGAATCATCTCCTGCAGACCTTATTAGAATTAATTCACAAAAATTTTTTCTTTTTAGGAAATCTGTTTCTTTTAAGCGTTTAACCGTTTCGAACGAAAACGGGTGAAATTTATGTTTAAAATTAAGATTCTGTGAACTGAATCCTTGCATAGTCCCGATTCCAGAGTTCCTATTTCTACGGTTTCGTCATCAACAATAGGCTTCTGCATTTGAATTTTTGCCTTGACAGAGCCATAGTTTTTAAAACTATCCAGTATGCGTTTTACAGTGTTTGGTGACGGTTTCCGTTTTTGTGGATATCGAGTAGCAAATGTACTACAAGTTCTTGATATTTCTTTATCACATTTTCCATAAATAATGAACAAATTCAAAAAAGTATTCGTGGGTATAATTTAAACGCGGTGAAATTTTTTGACATAAGAGAATGACTGACATTACTGATTGTTTCTATTCATGTCTAATTTGATAAAATTTTTACTAAAACTTCTTGCGTTTCTAAGAAAATCGCAAATATTTCAAAAAAGTTGTAACTTAAACCCCCACAATGCTTATATAAAAAAAATAATTTAATTATACATAACCTGATGTAAAAAAATACAGGATGTTCCATTTGACTTAAGCAAGTTTTCGCGGTTTGAAGTTTACAAAATGTAACGTCAAAAATGGAACACTTAGTATACCATTATTGAATTTCTTTAAACTGTAAAGCGTAGCCTCACCTTATGATCTTTCTGCATGCCAAAAAGCAAATGAGTATCTTTTACACGAAGAAAGTTATAAAGGTTATTGTAAACCATTACAACTGTCAAATATTTTTTAAAATGTCACTTCCGATATAACCGGGAGTGCCAGATGCTGCAATTAATTTAGTTTGATTGACCACACTGCCATCAGTAATTTCCTAAATTATAAAAATTTTCTGTTGCGTACTTTTCCCCATATCGATCGATGCATTTCCTGGTGAGACGCCCTGTATACTTACAGTATCTGTTTTTAAGTGAAAAAACAAACTGTTAATAAATTAAGAACTATATTTTATGCAATTTTAGTGGTTAAGAATAATATAATATAAGTGAACTCTATCCATCTCAGTGTATTGTTGTTGCCTACTTCTAAAATTATGCATCACTCGCTACAACATCGCAAGCGGGAATTGCATCTACCTCGTCTGAAATGAAATCATTAAGGTTTAGAATTGTTTGGAAAACTTTTTTGTTTAAGATAGTCCCACAAAAAAGTCCGGTGCTGTTAGATCGGAAGATCTTGAGGGCCATATAGTATCGCCAAGTTTTGAAATCAATTTAAGAACGTTTGTCGCAATAAGTTCAAATTCTGGCTGGATAAATCGGTTAAATCAGAAAATTAGTAGAATTTTCTAGCTGATTACGTATTTTTTAATGGGACGCCTTGTATATGTTTGCACCAATCGATGTAAAATCAATTTATAAACAAAAATGTTTCTATAAATTTTTTTGATAAAATTGAAAATAGCCCAGTTATACTCGTATAAAAGCTATTGTAAACCCATTAATATAAATCAAGTAGCCATGAAACAAAAAACATTCCTTCTGTCATTTATCCTAATGTATCAAAATAATAATTGCGATTGTTAGTTACTATTAATTTCGGTTTTATATTAACGAAAATTTCTTTTCCACATGTTGAAAAATGTGATATGATGGAAACGTATTTGATTTGCCATTAAGGTTACAATGAATTATCTCCTGGCCATGAAATATCAAGCCGGCGTTATATTTTAAAGCTCTATCGAAGATTTAGAAGTAATGAAAGTGGTTTGCCAAGAAGAGAACAAAGAAGACTTGTATCGTATCAGAAGAAATTTAAATTACTGTTTTAGCATATTTTGATGAAGAGATTTGTCTAAAGAAACCGGCATTGCACCATGCAAATATCAAAATGTTCAAACGCTAGAAGATGATTGCGACAGAAGAGATAGATTTTGTATGTGATTTATTGAGAAATATACCCAAATTTTTCACGAAAAATTATTGGTGCGACTCACACAGGCGAAGAATTCGAAAATCGTGGACAGAATTCAGGTTTCATTTTGTTAACTTATTTTATCAACTTACTTTAAAATAGCTAGAAGAAATACAGTTCATAACTTATTTTCCCCCAAAATATTTTTAATGTCGTTATATCAGTAAAAATTTGTAGTTATGGTAGTTGAGATACAAGTTTTTCAAACATAAACGAAAGGATATCTTATTAATTAAAAATACAAAGTAATATTGCAATAATTTTCATTTTCTCAGAATCAATGTCATATACCACATAGTCATCAGATACAACAATAGGTTCTTCAAAAAAGTTCTCTGTTGAATATTTTTTCATTTTCTTCGAATTTAATTTTCTCATACTGGAAATAAGTGGATCTGAAGATACAAATAGCATATGAAAAATGTCTTCCATGTTTTGTTTTCTTGAACATTTTTTTGGAAAATCCTTCTCTATATCTTTTAATGCCCTTATTACGCGCTTCTTGTACTTCTCTGCCAAGCTGTCCTATAGGTAGCATTACATATTCTACTACCTCTGAGGAATGAATTAATATTTTGTGGACAGTAGTAGGAATATTCTATCAGCTGGACACATCTTCTGGCCGCATCAAGGCGATATTTTCTAAATTCATTTATTCTTAGCGGAAAACCACTAGAAATTGTTAGTAAAACTATTCGAAAACGTCTAATAATTTCTTCATCTATATTAGTAATTCTAAAGCAACAGCAGCATTTTCGAAAAATCTTCTAGTCGTATTTCCATCGTTTGTGCTTCCATATTCAGGCTTTGGTTTATCAAGTAATAGAATTAGTAAATAAATATAACATACAAAATAAATTGAAAAAATCAACTCTCAGTGCGTATCAGTCTCTCTCAGTCCACCGAATTAATTTTTTTTTTACGAAAACTCGCGTGCTACCGTAAAAATTCTGCAAAAGACATCGTAGGGCTTATTAAAACTTTAAAATCGTCACTCGATCTCGATCTATAAGGTTACTTTTTGTTTAGAGGTAAATGAATTTTTTTTTTTAAGTTTTAAAAACGCTCTTCATACAAATTTAAATCGGGAAACTTCGCCAGCGGATACTACGCCTAAAAATAATAAATTTTTGTCATATGAACATATATCGAAAAACGAATGGATTTCAAGATACAAGGTGTTGAAGTTAGGAAAAAAAATTGACATTTTCTACAACAATGCATTTCCGCAGCATTAAATTTGAAATTGGAAATTTTGTATCTACTTCAAAGTTGCGTGATAATTTTGATTTCGTTTTTTAAATGATGTGGTTTTAAATCATTATAAAATGCTATTTATCTGAGATAATTCTTTTATCTACTGTTCCTGGAATTTATTAAACAAAACATGTTTGGAATAACGATTGTAGCATTTAAATATTAATATTTTTTATTTATAAGTAATGAAATTTTATTAACAGTAATTTCATTTAAAGGAGTTGATCAAAATGCATACCATTCACTTCGACACATTCGACATCTTCGAAGCATTGAATTTACGGCAGCTGAAATCATGTGGAGATTATTAAGCAAATTATTGCAAGCCTCTTGAATCCTCAATCTCAATTCTTCTATTGTGTTCACTGGCGTAGCATATACTTGGTCTTTTAAGTATCCCCATATAAAAAAGTCTAAAACAGTGAGATCTGGGGATCTAGGTGGCCAATTGATTGATCGGCCTATCCATCGTCCTGGAAAATGAGCGTTACACCATTCACGCACATTAATTCCATAATGAGCTGGAGCTCCATCCATTTGGAACCAACATTCCTGTCTTATAATAGGGGGCACATCATCGAAAATAACTAAGAAATTATTTTCCAAAATGTTAAAAAATAAAGCTGAATTTAGCCTATGTGGTAAAAAATATGGACCACAAGGTTGCCATCTATGATTCCTATCCAAAAATCAAGCTAAATTCAGTCTGAAATGATTTAGGACGAATAGTATGGGGATTTTCTTGTGCCCATACATGTAAATTGTAATAATTTACCACACCTCTTCGTGTAAACGTAGCCTCATCTGTCCACAAAATATTTCGCAAAAACATTGCATCTCTACGGGTAGAGCCTATTAACAGAAATTTTTTCGTCTAGGTCCATCTTCTGGTCTCAGAGTTTGTACAGGCTGTAAATGGTATGGTTTTCTATGATCTTTATGCAGTGTGCGTAGAATTTGAGTTTTGGATATTCGTAAATTTTGTGCCCGGAGCTGCTTGCTAGCTCTACGAGAACTTAAACGGTTGTCATTGTCGAAAACATTTAATATTTCATTTTTGTGTCTTTCGTCTCTCACATCTACTTTCCTATGATTATTTTTGAATCCAAACTCTCGAAAACGACGATGTGTGTTAATAAAAACTTGAGGATTTGGTTATCTTCTATTTGGAAATCTTATTTCGTATTCTCTCGAAGCTTCTTCTGCATTTCTTTCACAATAACCATACACAAAATATATATCAGCATACTCTTCATTAGTAAATAAATTCGGCATGATAATATAAAAGAGAAGATTTAAAGTAAATCACAAATTAAAAAGAAATACGACGCTAATGTAAATAACAGGTTTATAACTGACAGTTTTGTCACAACGTATGTTTGCACAGCCAACTCTTTTTGATTTCCACTTTCAAATTTAATGTTGCGGGAATGCATCGTTGTAGGAAATGTCAATTTTATCAAAAACCATAAGAATTTCGAAAAGGAGCCAAAAAATACTTTTTTTGCTTTAAAAGGAACGTAAATTAAAATATTTCTATTAAATTTAACCAGTGGCGTACAAACCAAAAGTTGTTGTGGTTTGAGTGGTAATCGATCAGAAGAAATAATCACCCAGTGTAATATTTTGAACAAAATTTATTTTAACTGGTGTACTCGCCTTAATTATACCTGTATATCAAATTTCAATAAAAAATCTTTATTCGTTATTGAGATATAGGGAAAAAAATTTTTCCCCTAACTTCAACACCTTGTATCTTGAAATCCATTCGTTATTCGATATATGTTTATATGACAAAAAGTTATTATTTTTAGGCGTAGTATCCGCTGCCGAAGTTTCCCGATTTAAATTCGGATCACCCTGTAATTATTTTGTGGACGTCCAATTATATATTTTTGAATGAAATATTATATGTAAGTTCAATACACACCTCCAGCTATAGGCTTCATCTCTTTTGACTTCGATAAATTCACTTGATAATTTGCAAATTGTCACCAAAAAAGTATTATAAAAATTCGAACACTTACCACTGATAACAGCTTCTTACTAACGTGAACATCACACTACCGTAACCTTGGAACTCTCGCACATAGTAAAGTGAGGATACCGACCAATTATACGTCCTACTAATTCGGTGATTATAAGTATTCCACTAACACGTTAGACTAGATAATTTCGGGGAAATCCCTAATTCTTTATTTTACATGCAGCGGGGCAAAATTTTTCTGACACGTACACAACAGAAAAAGTCACCACTATTGCTACCATCCGCGTAATTCACAGACACATTTTAGTGTCAATGTTTGAAGTGGTCTGTCCTAAATTGCTGGTTCATATTTTTGTCAAATTTCATTGACAGGATAACGGTACATTGCATTTCAAATTTTATTATGGGAGAATTTTTCGACGAACTGGACTCGGACGCCCAGCAAGAAATCTATTTTCAGCAAGACGAAACACCTGTCGTTACTTTTAATGGAGTCAGAAGAGTTTTACTAAGATATTTTAAAAACAGGTTGATGGCTGCAAACGACCCTATTCAATATCCCCTTCATTCTTGGGACATAACCCCTTTGGAACTATTTTCGAAAGAGCCCAAAAATATCTTCAAGTAGGAGGCGACGTTTTTGTTTGTTTAATAGTAGTTTACATTATTGTAATTTTAAAAAAAATTATTGCCTGTTCCAAGGCTGTTTGATTTTAAAGAGTTTAAAACAGTTATTTTTAAGTAACTCGGTTATTCTCAATTTTATGAAAAAAATTTAGGGGAATTTTAGTTCAGAAACTGATTTTACATCGATTGGTTCATTTTTGGAAATAACTCTTCCTGGATGCTCGATGGGTCTTCTGTTTCATTAAAAGAAAAAATTCTACTAGTTTGCTAATTTAGCTGCTCCAATAATAACGAAGTTTGCCCACTTAATTTGGTTCACCCGTATGTTAGAGTTAAATTAAATAAAGTATTCAACTACTTCAAGAAATATAAAACGTATGTATACTTTATTTTATTAATATGTGGGGCTCTTTGTTAAAGCTGTTAGTATTGATAATATTTCATGAAAATGGTCACAAAAACCTTTATCGTATAAAATGAGTCTATACTTGTTCTCTCCAGCCTATTGTCCCACGTTCTATGAGACCCTTTGTAACATTATAATATGGACGTATACTATAAAACCATTCATAATACTTCTTACTTTACATGCTCATGAAAATTACTTCTTTTTTAATTTTCCAGTCATTTAACGGATAATAGTTACGGTAAAATCAATAATAGGTTTAATTTCATTATAATAATTTCACAAAGGAAATAGTGTAAGAACATAATGTAATTGAAACGGAAATTTAACAGCCTTAGCGTAATCGAATTAACTGTTTATTCTATTTAAAAAGGTATATTAACCTTAGGTAATAAATCAGCAATTAATTTTTTTGCAAAAATCAACTCTTATAAAGAAAAACGGAACATAGGTATTTGATATGAACTTTGTTTATGCATAACTACAGAGAGAATTATTTTATCTGGATTTTTTATTAACGACATTGTCAAAACAATGTTTTTGTTTCTTTTGTAAACATTACTTAAAATTTCTTAAAAAATTCACTCGTTTTATTTTCTTCTTTTGGTTGATTCCACAGTGTTCTTATATTTATTACTATATACAGTTGGCTCCAAACTTTTTGAGGTCTCAAACTAATGTTTTGTAGTTCTATTTTTTTAAATACATTGAGAAAACTTAACACAAGCACAGACTGACAACACCTGTAGTGTAATAATGTTATATCTGAAACATTCCAGCTTGATTGGCAACTTAGAACACTAGAATGTTCATTTATATAATGGAAATGTCCAGGGGCGGTTGGTCCATGGAAGCAAGGGAAGCAGTGCTTCCCTTGGGATTATTAAAAAAACAAACACATAATTAGAACCTAATTATTATTTATCACATATTTTAATCATTAAAATTTACTTTTACCCAATTTCAATAGACACGGCCCTGCATTTCAACAGCTGAGATAATGTTGCACGATAAAACCGTAACGATGACGCAATCGATTAATCGAGCCAACACGAACTCGCGCGACTTCGATATAACTAATAAGCAACTTCTTAAAATGCATCCTATCCCCACTTCATAATCTTGATATCTGAGCCATATAGCATAGTAATAATGCGTCTTGTTTTATAGATTTTAACATCGATTTTAATATTATACTTAATATTAATCTTCTCAGCTTTTGTGCTATGTTTGTAAATACTTTTTTGGTGTTTCTAAACCTGTGGTGTGGCGACAAGTAACTTTTAAAACGTTGAATATTAGTGCGCGTATAAGCAGAATTGCTTATTCAATATGGAAGCTGGTCCTAGCACTGTGGAAAATATTATTTGCGTTTGTATGGTGTGCAATTTGTTGAAAAAGGGATTTTAAACATATTCGTTTCAAGATAAACTGGATATTATTAGAAACGGGAGACCAACACCTGATTTAAAACTTTTAAAAACGAAAGTTAAATGATGCTATAGGTACTTTAATATTGAAATGTACAGTGCTAATCAGTGGTTAACGGGTTGTGAAAATTTGTGTAAATCGTTTTGTTGGCCATGTGTACTTTTCACAAATGAAAAACGTGTTTGGAATAAAAATGGCTTTTCAGATTTAAGCAACATTCACAAAGTGACAAAGAGGCATGGTAAGTGTGAAACTCATTTGCGAGCGGTTCTAAAAAAAAACATTTGGAAAATCACGAATTGAGCATTCATTAGATCAGCAGTTGAAAGAAAGTGACCGTAAGCATAATGAACTTGTAAAAAAATCGAGAAGTATTAAAAAGACTTATTGACATTGTTTGTTTTCTCGGCGAAAATGAACTTAGTTTTAGAGGTCATACTGAATCTCGGAGCGTTGCTAATAGGGGCAATTTCATCAATTTAGTTGATTTATTAGCAAAATACGATACAATTTTAAGTAACCATCTGGAACACTCCACGGTATTTCGCGGTACATCAAATCATATTCAAAATGATTTGATTCAGTCGATAAGCAATATTGTTTTAAAAAAGATCAAGCAAGAAATAAAAAAGCTCCTTTTGTTGCAATTATGTTAGATGAAACAACCGATATTACGAATATTAGTCAGTTGTCAATCGTAGTACGATACATAAATCCAAATGGGAAGGTCCAAGAGCGCTTTTTAGGATTTTTAGACGTAACAACGCAGAGAACGGCTGCAGCTTTATATGCTATAGTTTGTCAGATAGTCGATGATCTACAGTGTGGTGCTAAACTTATCGCCCAAAGTTATGATGGGGCCGCTGTAATGGCTGGTGAATTGGGGGGCCTGCAGGCCAAAGTAAGCAAAAGAAATGAATTTGAAAAGTTCTGGGAAAAAACTAGTAATGGCAGTTTAGAGCCGCAAAGAAAAAGAATACGAACTGAATTTATAGTGGATCGTAGAACTTCATATCGAAGACTTTTTATCGAAATTTTGGACAATATCACTGGGCAACTAAATAATAGATTTAAAAATTTTAGTGATATACAATTTTTAGAATTGTGTAATTTTAATGAATTTAAAAATAAACAGTTTCCACAAAACGCACTTCAGTCATTGAGTGATAACTACGGAAATTTTTTTGATATAGTTGGGTTGCGATCGGAACTTTCAGTTATTTATGCTACAGAAGACATTAGTCAGAAACATAACACCAACGAACTGATTATCTTTATAAAAGAAAATAGTTTGGATCAGGCCTACTCTGAAGTGTTGAAATTGTGTGAGTTAGTGTTGACGATACCTGCAACTAGTGCTTCGGTTGAACGCAGTTTTTCGACCTTAAAAAGAATAAAAACTTTTTCAAGAAATTCAACCAGTGAAGAGCGGCTTTCAAAATTGTCCCTGTTGACAATAGAAAGTGACTTTGTGAAGGAGATGTCTCAAAATTCAAACTTTTACGACAAAGTTATTTCCGACTTCGCAAAAAAGGAGAGGCGGATTAAACTACATTATAAATAGGTAGGTATGTGCATGTTAACTACTTAACTAGCCGGCTCGATTTATAGTTGGCTAGAGAGTGCATGATGGCAAGTGTGACTGAACAAACTCTCTATTTCGCTGTGGGTTCGATCTCCGTCACCGGCACTGGCAATGTCGGTAGGTATGGTTGTGTGTCTGCGTTTTTTTCATAAGTGTAACCCTCGCCCGTGCAGCTTCGGCTTTGGAATCGGGGGTTGTCTAATTTTTGTGGTGTTTTTATGTTTTATGTTTATTGAGGAGTGGCGGTCCTACAAGTGTACTTTTTTTCTAGATATCATAACTTTGCGGCTTTCGACATTTGCTTTAAAATGAGTATACGGAAGCCATGCCCCTTTTCTTAACAAAAATTTTGCCTCGCTTCGCTCGGGGCTTCGCACTACCCATCACCCTATATCACAAACTGCTTCCCCTGTATCAAAACTCACCGCACGCCCCTGCACTACAGACTACATATATTTTACAGAAACGAATTTTTATCAGGTAAATAAACAATAATACCTGACTGATATTAATAAGAATAATCGTCATAAGAATTAACAAAATTTATAAGTTTATTCTCTCTTTTGGATGAAAAGAGCTTTAGGATAACATAAAATGTACCATATTCGACCATTATAGGGTTTAACATGCTCACATGGATATAAAACTTCTATGCTCGCATGTTAAACCCTAATAACGGTCTTATCATGTAACATACTATTATTGGTATTTAAATTTTAAGAATAAAGTTGTTTTATATTAATTTTTGATATTAAAATAAAACATGTTTGGAATCATAACACCTTTTTCAATCTTGCTGATTTCCCTATATAAGAATGATGTCATGTATATTTAATTATTATTTTTTTTTGCAAATAATAAAGTTGCAGAAATGTCCATAGTACTAACCAACAGTAAAAGATTCAACCTACTGAACTATTTCATAACAAATAACTAATTTTTGACTACAATAATAACTGTAAAACTTCTGAGGAATGCCAAAAGCTTCCAAGGAATTCTAAGAGAATTCCAGAAAACTCCATGGAACTCCAAGGGAATTCCACGGAATTCCATATGCTTGTACACCAAACTTCGAAATAGGTTTACCCCTCGGTATTTACCGATGATACAACGTACAATGAAAAATTTATTGAGAGTCTGTATCTATTTCCTTTTCTGAAGTTTTTTCAAAACACGCCTGGCCAGTCTTTTAGTATGCAGACGCACTCAAAAATATATTGCACTTCTCACATGAGTATCGAGTTCTATACTGGTTTTTGATTTCGTTGTAGCAAGGTCCGCAATATTTTCTTTTGCTCATTAGTGCACCGTAAAACGGGGAAAAAGTAGCTTCCTTCTTGAAAAAAATTTTTTTAAGGTACAACCACTTGGGACCTTCACAGCATGATAGCCTAGATCCTTGGCCATCTGTAATGGCCAATTACAACATTTTTTTGGAGGTCAAACTTTTTTATTACGAAGAATGTCATAAATTTGTCAAAATTAATTTTTCTTACTTTTTCACACATCCCTCATGATATCTCCGAAACCAATCGAGATAATTATAAGTATTTTTTTTTAATTGATAAAGGAAATGTGGGCGAAGGTCACTGCTTTAATTTCGTTTTTATGGAAATTTTAATTTTTTTTGTAAAACTAGGTAAAACTGGAACGTTTACCTTCCTTGCTGCATTTTTTTCGGTAAGCGAAAAACTTTTTTATTTTAAGGAATTTTGTCATACCATATGTGTATGAAATAAAGCTTACACTTCAAGGAAGTTTTTAAAAAAAAAGTCAGTTCTCTACGACTTATAGTTTTCGAGATTTTGTTTTTTAAAGTTACAAGTTTTTCGATCCTAGATGCGCCTCACTGCGGCGCCACTCAAGTGTGTAGAGTGTAGACTATTGAATACAAGTAATCTTATATTATACATACATATATTGTCAGTTAGAAACAAACTTTTCTTTGTGTAATGTGAATGCGAATGAGTATTATTTTTATTGAGTTTTTACATATTATTTAATGCTTAACAATGGAATGTTTATTTTATGTTATCAGAATTAAAATCAGGTAATACAATTCTGGTAAAATCTGTTGATACTGATGTCCTGATTTTGCTTTTACATTATTACTGTGAAACACCAGATATGTCCCAAAGGAATATATTTATACAATTAGGACATAGTAAGAATATACATTTTTTGTCAATTAACAATATTGTGGCAAATTTAGGAGAGGAAATTTGCAAGAAAGTATTAACGATTCATTGCCTAACTGGTTGTGACACAACTAATGCCATGTATAAAATAGGGAAGAAAACGGCATTCTATGTTTTATATAAAAATTTAAATAATTTAAAAGGTTTAGAAAACCTTCCTTTTCTGTCAGAGGATAAAGCGATGGAATTAGGGGGTAAAATATACGCTTTATTTATATAAGAATAAAAACAAAAATATAAAATCCCTAAATGAACTGCGATGGGACTTAACAACAAGTACAAATCGGCCAGCTTCTGAGCTGCCTCCTACTGACCATGCTTTTAGACAACATTTAAAAAGGTAATAATTATTTTTCTAGATCGCCCATACCTATTAAAAAAAGAAACAAAACACCTACATGTAATTATTTTCTTTTTAGGTATAATAATATAATAATAATAACACCACATGTAATTACAACCCTCTTTATCCCTGAAGGTCTGGAATGACCTTGTGTGGGAGAGGGCTACACATTTAGAGACAATGGACACACACCCAATGTCCGAGTATACTACGATTAATCTCTCTCACAGAAAAATCCCAGTTCCTCGACCGGGAATCGAACCCGGGACCCCGAAGTTTTGAGGCAAGTACATTACCTCTAGACCACGGAGCCAGGTATCTGTATCAATTAAAAATTTAGTACAATAGCCATATACAATACATGCAGATGGAAGATCCAACTCGATACGGTTGGACATTTGAAGAAAATGTTTGGAAGGCAACTTTTTCTAGTCAAAAATCTGTGCCCGATACGGCAAAGTTTGTCAATAAGATGTTCCGACAGGGTCTGTAACAACAGATGTACCTCTTTTGCTCAAGGTTTGAAATGCTGCAGTGAGTGCAAATATGCAAACTGCTGCAACCAAGGAACTGTCTAGATATTTTTAGATTCCGACGTTGACGATTTTTAAAATATTTTTATAACAAGTTTTAAATTTATGTTTTAAAATAAATAATTATTTCGTATTTTTTTTAATTCAATTTTAGGTTGTAATATATAAATATAATGGATTTTAAATAATGTGCAATGTAAATAATGATAAGAAAAAACCTAAGTGCTTATGAAAATAAAATTTATATTAAAGATATGTCAAAAATAATACTTAATAGTATGCACCCACAACACGCATAGCACACTGATTAAAGCACAGTAGAACCGGGGGAAATATCCTGCCTGCAGAAACTTAATTTCAAATAACAATAACTTGAAACATATAAGTCGTAGAGTATTGCGTTTTTTTTTTAAAAACTTCTTTGATGTGTTAATTTTATTCCGTATGCATATACTGTGGCAAAATTCCTTTAAACAAAAAAGTTTTTCGCTTACTGAAAAAAATACTGCAAGAAAAATAAATGTTAAAGTATTACCTAATTTTATAAAAAACTAGGTTTTCCATAAAGACTAAATTAATTCAGTCACCTCCGCTCACGTTTCCTTTATCGACTAAAAAAAAAAACTTGATTATCTCAATTGGTTCCGGAGATATCGTGAGGGATGTGTGAAAAAGTACGAAAAATTAATTTTGACAGATTTATGACATTTTTTATAATAAAAAAAAGTTGGACCTCCCAAAAAATGTTGTAATTGGCCATTTTAGATGGCCAAGGGCCTAATCTATTATTCTGTGAAGGTCCCATGTGGTTGTACCTTAAAAAAAATTTTTTGAAACGTTTTTGTCGGTTTTTCAGTGTACTACATCAATTTCATGAATCATGTCCTAATCAAATGACCTGGTTTCCAAGTTATCCTCCGTTTTCGATTCATGCGACTGTTCGAAGTCTTTTTCAGTTATTTGAATCAGTCTTTAAAAATTAGACGATTGAGCTCATCAATACCTTGAGGGTTATTATAGTTGTAAATTTGTTTACTCATCTTTGCACAATTGTTCAAAAGAATATAAAAAATAACAACTACTGTTTTTCTGTGATGAGATTACCAAAAAATTCATTTAGGTAGGCAAAATATCAAAGTTATTCCAGATTTAAAAAATGGCCAGTAGGCCTTTTTTGGAATCGCTATATCTCTAAACCAATGAACCGATATAACTAATCTTAGTCTTGTTAAGATTGTACTGTGTTTGTATGTTATATATTTGATATCCAAGACTTTTTTATAAACTTGGCAACTCTGTATGTAGAATCTAAGACTTTTCATAAACTTGGCAACGAGGTAGGCAGATTGAGTCAGTTACCTATGGACATTACAAGTATAACGAGGCTATGTTTACAGTCCACGAATAAATCACAATTTTAAAGTCATACAAGTCTATTTTTCTCAATTGAACCAGCTAGCTGCTATATTAGCAAAAACCAAACATACAAGTCTTAAAATGTAAAGGGAAGTTCGTTCTTTCCAAACCTGTCATTAGTTCTGTTATTTTGATAACTTTCAATTAAAAAGAACGAACACAAAGGAAGGCCTATTTTCAATTGTGTACGCCATCTTGAATTTCGATGTTTCGGCCATCTTGACATTAGATCTTTGTAGCCTATTAAATCAGCTAAGTATGGACACAACGTTCGCTAAAATCGGCTGAGAAACAATAAATTGGCAAAGATAAATAAAAAGCACGGTTTTTTGGCCCACCCGGTATATGGCTTTATCGTTTTTCAAAAGTAATTACAATAAATAACATTTATGTTTAATTACTGATTACTTTTTTAAATATATTTTCATATTGTGCAGATAATAAAATACTATTGTTTTTATTTCAGGTATTATTTTCCTATTACAAGCGTATCTTTTTTAAATCTATGCATATAATTTATACAATAAAATTGTTGAACAGGAATTTTCCTATTTTATTCCACATGATACTGAATAAGTTCCAAAAAATCCGACACCTCTTGATTCTATTTTCCTAGTATCTTTATGAGCTCTATTACGAGCCGCAAGCGAGACTGAGTCATCTCTTTCCTGTTGTTGCTTACCAGCTACGGGCATTATTGATAATTTTCTAGATTGTTTCTATAATATTATGAAAATGTATGAAATAATAGTATATAAATGCAAATATTTTTTATAATCTTACAGAGGCCCTCTCTATATCCTCCAGTCTAACACCCGGCATGACTAACATTCTCCTTGAGGCTGGCATAACTGACATCATTCGGAAGAGATGTGTAACCTCATCCTTCATCTTCGCACTCGCCATCATTGACACAATGGTCTTTTCACGTTTCTCTAGTACTTTCGGTGCTTGTGTGTCATCAAATTCTATTTTCTCTATTACAGCTAAGCACTGCAAGATTTAATAAATATTTTAAATATTAATAATAATAATAGTAATAATAATAATAATAATAATAATAATAAGAAGGGGTGCGAACCTGAGCGAAGGGGGATACATGGCGCGAATGCATGCACTTTGGTGCGAAATGCACCCAGAGCATCGCGCCTTCTCTCAACAACATCTGAGAGATCAAGTATCCTTTCTGCTCAGGACAGGTTACGTAAGGGCACCCCGTCAGCCGGAAGAATTGCCAGCCGCAGTCCCACCGCGGCAATTACCAGCTGATGGGGAACATCCTTTAGAGTTCACCGATGTAGACTTAAGGACGAGGGTTAGCCTTAACACCAGGGCTAACCTAAAGCCACAAGACCTGGCTAGAATGGACGAGGTCATCGATGAGGAAATTCCGGAAGATGCCGACATCTGGCAAATCAACAGTGCCGTGTACAACGCCGCGAAGCAACTCGTCCCCCGTGAGAGGTCAACCAATCACGGGGTCGAGAAAGCCAAGCGGCGTGTACAAAAAATCGAGGGCAAAATACAGTCGGCCAGACAACACGCTTCTCGGATCCAGAGTGTGGTGGAATATAAGACGACTGGGAGGGTCTTTACTCCCAGAATCCGGCGCATAGCAGCTGGATTAAGACGTCAACACCATACTCTAAATCTGACAGTGATGCTTACCATCAAGCAGCACTGTCTAGATAGGATCCGAGCACTCATGGCGATAAAGAAAACATTGAGGAGGCGGGTGAGGAGTATGGAACAAAACAATTTGTTCCGTACGAATCCTTCCCGCCTCTTTCAAGAGCCACAGCGTGTCGTCGAGAATCCGCCGACTGTAGAAGATGTCGAAACCTTCTGGAAAGGAATCTACGAAACGACACGTCCATTCAATAGCGACACTCCATCAATTGCACACTTCGAGGCTCTGTGTCACAGACATCTTGAAGAGCCAGAAGAAGTGTGCCCGGCAATCAGTACGGAGGAAGTCCAACAAGCACTTGTTGGTACCAAGAACTTCGCTGCCCCGGGCCCAGACGGCATTAACAACTGGTGGTGGAAGAAATTTCCTTCCACTCACCGTCGTCTGGCGCGAGTTTTCAACTCATGGTTGAACGAGGGGCAGCAGATTCCGGACTGGTTCGTCGAGGGACGTACTGTGCTTATCCCCAAAAGGGGGATCTCTCCGACCCGAGGAATTATAGGCCGATCACTTGCCTTAACTCCTGCTACAAGATATTTACACGTATCTTGTATGCTAGGACACTGAGGTCTGTTGATCCGGTCTTCCAGCAGATACACGAACAGCGTGGTGCCAAGAAGGGCATGGCAGGTTGCAAGGACAGCCTGCTGATAGACCGCTGTATTACACAGGATTCTGTGCAATACAAGCGGAATCTATCGATGGCCTGGATTGACTACCGCAAGGCATTTGATACAACGTCGCATCAGCTATTGTTGCACTTACTCGAATGTCTTGCGGTACCAGCACCACTAGTGAGATGCATAGAACAGCTGCTGCCGCTCTGGAAGACCCGCTTCACCATAACATCAGGTGCACAGCGGGTCACGACAGAGCAGGTGGCATTTAGGAGAGGAGTTTTCCAGGGTGACTCCCTGAGTCCTCTCCTCTTCTGCATCTCACTGCTGCCGTTGTCTGTTGGGCTCCGCCAAACCCGCGGATATCAATCTGGACCACCCAGCGACCGGAGGCATAAGGTCACCCATCTATTTTATATGGATGATCTTAAACTTTATGCCTCCGGAGAGCGCGAACTACAAAACGCTCTTAGGGTGGTCGAAGAATATACGCGGGCAATTGGTATGGAGTTCGGGTTGGACAAATGTGCAGTCGTCCACCTCAAGAGAGGACGATGCGGGGGAATTCCCTGAAGATGCGCAGCTCGCAGACGGAAGCATCCTAAGACATCTGGATGCCGGAGAGACCTATACATACCTGGGTGTACAACAAAGGCACATCCAGGATGTAACACAAATAAAGGAATCTCTCCGCGGCAAGTACAGACACCGCCTCCGAAAGATTTGGTCCTCCGAACTTTCGGGGAAGAACAAGGTGTCTGCAACTAATATGCTTGCCGTTCCGATTCTGCTCTACTCCTTCGGAGTAGTAAAGTGGAGGGTAGATGAGCTGCGCCAATTAGACAGAGATACCCGCAAGATGATGAATATTCACAGAAGTATTCATCCTAGATCGTCCGTTCCTCGTGTGTACCTCCCACGTCAACGGGGGGGCCGAGGACTCTTGAGCCTGGAGTGTACGCATGGCAGAGTAGTACTGAGTATGGCATGTAACATCCTCAGGAGCTCAGATCCCCTCTTGCGGTTCGTAAAACATCACGAAACTGTAGGAGTGGGAGCAGGATTGTTCAAGGCAGCAAAAAGAGCCGCAGATGAACTCGGTCTCGCATTTGACATCAGGCGAGGAGGCCGGCGAGGTGCTGATGTTGAGTCAGTCACCGAACTTCAGCCAAATCGTCTGAAAGCCCGAATTAGAGCTGCCGAACAGGAGAAACTGTTTCGGCAGCACGTCGATAAACCCCAGCATGGTGTCTTCTATAAGAACATAGAAACACTGGGTTTATCGACCAGGCTGACCTTCGCCTTTCTAAGGTCAGCAGGGCTTAAGTCGGAGACCGAGGGATTCATTATGGCCTGTCAAGATGGTGTTATCAACACCTTGGTCTACCGTAGCCGCGTGTGGCGTGTAGAGGTTCCTGATATCAACTGCAGGACCTGCCATCAGGCGCCGGAATCGCTCATGCACTTACTATCTGCATGCCCTATATATGCGATTTCGGCCTACATCCACCGGCATAACGCGGCGTTACGAGTGCTATACTACCATCTAAGGCACTCGTACGGGGTAGACCAGACACCAGTGCTGCCTTACGTCCCCGGAGATATCGAGTCCGTTGTCGAGAACGAGAAATGCCGGATTTACTGGAACTACTCGTTCCCGACTGTCAGGCTAATCCAAGCCAACAAGCCTGACATAGTCCTCCTCGACCATCAACTCAAGGTGATGTATGTCATCGAGTTCTCGGCACCTGCGGAGAAAAACATCACCTTGAAGGAGGAGGAGAAACGGACCAAATATCGCGATCTCCGGTACGAGCTCCAAGTGCTGTACCCAGGCTACTTGGTCAAAATGGTCGTCCTTATTATCGGTGTACTCGGAGGGATAAAGCCTACGCTGCTCTCGGAACTGAAGATCATACCGGCCTGCCAAAAACCAGCCGAGTGGCTGGCAGGTCAAATGCAGAAGGCGGTCATTCTGGGTTCTCTCCGTCTGCTTAGGGCACACGATTCTGGTATCTACAGTCACTAACCCTGCGGGATGTGGGGAGTGGCTGTAGTTGATGCGCCGGCGCGACTCCCGTGAGGCGTCGGAGGCCACGGGAGGACTGACCGGCATCGGATATTCCGGGGGAAAAAAAAAAAAAAAAAAAAAAAAAAAAAAAAAAGAAGGGGTGCAAAGGACCGGCAACCTCCACGTTGGTGCACCCTGGACGGGCAGAGGCAACTCTGCCTGACTAATGCCGGCCGGGAGTACCAGGGCTAACTACACTGGTACTCTTTTTGCTATGGTTCCATATAACCTTAGAAGGGCCCCTCACATTCGACCTCAGTCGGATGGAGGTCAAGGACAGATGGGAGGGGCCTTACCGGACGGTCCTAACGATGATGACAATGCGATTATACATGGACGCTTTAAGTGGACGAGGGAACTTCGGGATGACTTACTGACCTGCCGCGAGAGTAGCGAACCTGAGCGAAGGGGATACATGGCGCGATTGCATGCACTTTGGTGCGAAATGCATCCAGAGCATCGCGCCTTCTCTCAACAACATCTGAGAGATCAAGTATCCTTTCTGCTCAGGACAGGTTATGTAAGGGCACCCCGTCAGCCGGAAGAACTGCCAGCCGCAGTCCCACCGCGGCAATTATTAGCTGATGGGGAACATCCTTTAGAGTTCACCGATGTAGACTTAAGGACGAGGGTTAGCCTTAACACCAGGGCTAACCTAAAGCCACAAGACCTAGCTAGAATGGACGAGGTCATCGATGAGGAAATTCCGGAAGATGCCGACATCTGGCAAATCAACAGTGCCGTGTACAACGCCGCGAAGCAACTCGTCCCCCGTGAGAGGTCAACCAATCACGGGGTCGAGAAAGCCAAGCGGCGTGTACAGAATATCGAGGGCAAGATACAGTCGGCCAGACAACACGCTTCTCGGATCCAGAGTGTGGTGGAATATAAGACAACTGGTAGAGTTTTTACTCCCAGAATCCGGCGCATAGCAGCCGGATTAAGACGTCAACACCATACTCTAAATCTGACAGTGATGCTTACCATCAAGCAGCACTGTCTAGATAGGATCCGAGAGCTCATGGCGATAAAGAAAACATTGAAGAGGCGGGTGAGGAGTATGGAACAAAACAGTTTGTTCCGTACGAATCCTTCCCGCCTATTTCAAGAGCCACAGCGTGTTGTAGATAATCCGCCGACTGTAGAAGATGTCGAAACCTTCTGGAAGGGAATCTACGAAACGACGCGTCCATTCAATAGCGACACTCCAGCAATTGCACACTTCGAGGCTCTGTGTCACAGACATCGTGAAGAGCCAGAAGAAGTGTGCCCGGCAATCAGTACGGAGGAAGTCCAGCAAGCACTTGTTGGCACCAAGAACTTCGCTGCCCCGGGCCCAGACGGCATTAACAACTGGTGGTGGAAGAAATTTCCGTCCACTCACCGCCGTCTGGCGCGAGTTTTCAACTCATGGTTGAACGAGGGGCAGCAGATTCCGGACTGGTTTGTCGAGGGACGTACTGTGCTTATCCCCAAAAAGGGGGATCTTTCCGACCCGAGGAATTATAGGCCGATCACTTGCCTCAACTCCTGCTACAAGATATTTACACGTATCTTGTATGCAAGGACACTGAGGTCTGTTGATCCGGTCTTCCAGCAGATACATGAACAGCGTGGTGCCAAGAAGGGCATGGCAGGTTGCAAGGACAGCCTGCTGATAGACCGCTGTATTACACAGGATTCTGTGCAATACAAGCGGAATCTATCGATGGCCTGGATTGACTACCGCAAGGCATTTGATACAACATCGCACGAGCTATTGTTGCACTTGCTCGAATGTCTTGCGGTACCAGCACCACTAGTGAGATGCATAGAACAGCTGCTGCCACTCTGGAAGACTCGCTTCACCATAACATCAGGTGCACAGCGGGTCACGACAGAGCAGGTGGCATTTAGGAGGGAGTTTTCCAGGGCGACTCCCTGAGTCCTCTCCTCTTCTGCATCTCACTGCTACCGTTGTCTGCTGGGCTCCGCCAAACCCGCGGGTATCAATGTGGACCACCCAGCGATCGGAGGCATAAGGTCACCCATCTGTTTTATATGGATGATCTTAAACTTTATGATGATGAATATTCACAGAAGTATTCATCCTAGATCGTCCGTTCCTCGTGTGTACCTCCCACGTCAACGGGGGGACTCTTGAGCTTGGAGTGTACGCATGACAGAGTAGTACTGAGTATAGCATGTAACATACTCAGGAGCTCAGATCCCCTCTTGCGGTTCGTAAAACATCACGAAACTGTAGGAGTGGGAGCAGGATTGTTCAAGGCAGCAAAAAAGAGCCGCAGATGAACTAGAAACACTGGGTTTATCGACCAGGCTGACCTTCGCCTTTCTAAGGTCAGCAGGGCTTAAGTCGGCGACCGAGGGATTCATTATGGCTTGCCAAGATGGTGTTATCAACACCTTGGTCTCCCGCAGCCGCGTGTGGGGTGTAGAGGTTCCTGATATCAACTGCAGGACCTACCATCAGGCGCCGGAATCGCTCATGCACATACTATCTGCATGCCACATATACGCGATTTCGGCCTACATCCACCGACATAGCGCGGCGTTACGAGTGCGATACTACCATCTAAGGCACTCGTACGGGGTAGACCAGACACCAGTGCTGCCTTACGTCCCCGGAGATATTGAGTCTGTTGTCGAGAACGAGAAATGGTGGATTTACTGGAACTACTCGTTCCCGACGATCAGGCTAATCCAAGCCAACAAGCCTGACATAGTCCTCCTCGACCATCAACTCAAGGTTATGTATGTCATCGAGTTCTTGGCGCCTGCGGAGAAAAACATCACCTTGAAGGAGGAGGAGAAACGAACCAAATACCGTGATCTCCGGTACGAGCTCCAAGTGCTGTACGCAGGCTACTCAGTCAAAATGGTCGTCCTAATAATCGGTGTACTCGGAGGGATATAGCCTATGCTGCTCTTGGAACTGAAGACCATTCCGGCCTGCCAAAAATCAGCTGAGTGGCTGGCAGGCCAAATGCAGAAGGCAGTCATTCTTGGTTCTCTCTGTCTGATTAGGGCACACGATTCCGGAACTTACAGCCACTAACCCTGCGGGATGTGGGGAGTGGCTGTGGTTAATGTGCTGGCGCGACTCCCGTGAGGCGTTGGAGGCTACGGGAGGACTGTCCAGCGTCGGGCAACCGAAAAAAAAAATAATAATAAGAATTTATTCACCCAATAGACCAATTACATATGGTATAGGACACGTCCACAAGAAAAAAAATACAGTAAAATAATCATTTACAAAAATTGATACAACATGAATTACACACAAATATATAATATGTAATACAATTCTTCTACGTTGTAACATTTACCTATTAAATAATTTTTCAATGTAACTTCGAACACTAATCCCATCTATTCCAGACGAATTTGATTTTTTAAATTCTTTCACTACGTTAAGTACTGTTTGTTTGCTTACATAACCAAGAGTCATTGTAGGATGCTCCTTGTCTGCATCAAAATAAATAAGATCTGAATTTTTGTTAACCCCGTCAGAAACATTTTTTTTTAATCACAGCACTTCCAAATCAAAAATTAAAATTTTCATTAAAAAAAAGAAATAAATAAAAAAAAGAAAAATTTATACTGCTATATTCAAAATTCACCATAGATTCCAAAAATGTAAAAATATACAGGGTGTTCCATTTAAAATAGGAAAGTTATATATATATATAAACAGCATCATATTAAAACAAATTCAGTAGGTACATTAAATGTAATTAATAAACTTGATTTTTAATATTTCATTTACATAATAAATCTAGCATGTATTATGGAATTAAAATTAATAAAAAAAATTATTTTGTTAATACGCTTATGCTTACTGAAAGAAAAAAAATCATCAATCAATTATCATTGACTTTTAAATTTACATTTAGATATTAAATCTAATAATATGTATGTATTATGGAATTAAAATTAATTAAGGATATTATTTGTGACCATGTATATGCCTGTTGAAAGTAAAAGATATTTCATAGAACTGAATTAAGACATGTTAATAATATATATAAAATATATACAACAGTATCATGTTAAAACAAATTCAGTAGGTACCTACATTAAATGTAATTAACAGTTTATTTTAAAATTTTTATTTCCCATATAAAACATGTATTATGCATGTAGCACTGTAATATGAATGCTAATTAAAACAAATTTGAAATGATTTGTAAGTGAACTGTGAATTTAATTCAAATAGTGTATGCGAATAAAAACAAATAACTTTTTAATTCTGTTTTGCAGAATCGTTGCTCTTTTAATTACTCTTTAAAATCTATCAAATTATAATAAGCAATTGCAGATGCAGAATATGAATTTACAAATACATATTTTTTTTTTATTAGATTTAATTAGCAATTTGTTACAGGGATAGCAAGTTGTAACATGCAATGGGGATGTACCACTATATTAAGAGTTGGATTTATTTTTATTGTATATGATTCTACAGTATTTATGTAATCAATCAGTATCCGTAAGTGGTTGGATTTAAAAAAAAAATACTACAAAAAAATGGTAAAAGTTTGAATTTAAAATTGCCGCCACAATTAATCAACCAATGAAATAATACGCCCTGTGATATGGCCGAGCCTGTGTTGCCATATTTTCTTTATTTAAGTATTGTTTTGTTAGCTGAAAACTCTTTGAGAATATTTGTGATTTTGAACGATTTCGTGAATTTGTACATTAATTTTTCTGTTATGTTAAACATTTTCAAGACTATTTTAATTTGGATACCAAATAAAAGATAATTATTTACGTATTTTTGAAGTTAATGTATATATTATATTATATACATATAGGTATTTTCAATAATTGTGCATTTTTTGTCGTTTTTATCAAGATTTACAGTTTACAAATGATTCTGTTATTGATTTACTATTGCTATTCATTATTTATAATTTAAATTCTTTTTAAAACGGTAAAATTTTTCACGATTTATTAATAAAACGCGCGCTCCAATACTATTCAAATAAAATCATCATAATCAGGTGAAAGTTAAAAACAAATAAAAATGATTATAATAATTAACTAATATTTGCTTTCAATCGTTAATTCCGTAACAACAACGTAGAATAAATCTACAACATAACCTAACTTATTCGATTTCTGCTTATTATTTTTTTAATATTTAAATGTCGAGGTTTTAAAACAGGTACAAATAAAATTTTCTCTTTATACTAAGGTAAAAAAATCTATGTGCATGAATTTATAGTTGTACTTATAATAAGAGTTGCCAAAAATGCGCCGCAGGACATAGGCGTACGCGTCATAACAAGTGTAGTAAAATAAATTAACTTGTAATAAAAGCAATACACAGACACTGTTACAATTTATAACAATGTATGCACAACTTACCCTCTTAACTAGCTTGATTAACTAGCTTGGTTATCATAAACTGGAAAAGATCTGTAAAAACTTTGCAGCATCATGTATATCTCTGAGAGTAATGTTCGATGTGGTAAAAAAATATGCTTATATTTTGAGAACGACCGTTCGACATCTATTAATGTAATACAAGCATACTTAAAATAGTCTTTGAACTCACTTAACGTATCTGCAGATGCACCATCAGTACCGTCACAAATTTGTCTTAATCTGTTAAAACCGGCGCCGGCGTCTTGCTTTAACACACTTGTGAACTTTTCTCCAACGGACTCATTTTGTGCGTCACTTATAGTGTGTAGCAGGCGATTTATTTCGTCCATTATTTGCAGTGACTCCGCTAACGACAACATCGAATCGACACATCTTCGAATTTTGTCTGGTTTTTCTTAATAGCTGCAGCCTCGTCTGGATTGAATTGTAGTATCACAGTTTTTATTTGTTGTAAATATTCAGCATAATAAAATGCTGCCTTCAACCATGTTCCCCAACATCTAAGAATCGGCTGTGGTGGTTCGGGAATACCGGGACACTTGCTATGAAATGCGCGAAGACGTTTAGGAGATTTAAGAAACACTTTTTTTGTATTTGCTATTAATGCATCTACCTCTGGAAAACTTTGTTGAATAGTTTCTGCTGCAAGGTGTAAAGCATGCACTTTACACGTAACATGTACCAACCTACAATCGTGTTCTTGAAGAGAGCGGCCTACCAAACGCATTGTCGCGGCATCATCGGTTATAAACAACAAAACTTGACTTTTCGACAGGTAAAATTTTTGTAACGTCTCCAGCACCACCCACGTAATTTTTTGGCTAGTACATTCAGTTAGTCTTTTGGTAGCTAGTAACAGTGGAAATGTCGGTTTAAGATGATTCAGTACAAGTACTATAACATTTAAAATAGATTTTTTTTTACAATATCTCGTCTCGTCAACATATAACCACCGCCGTGTATTTTTTAGTACACATTTGATTTTATTTACAATGTCTTCGCTTATAGTTGCTACATAGTTACGCAACGTTGTGCGACTTGGTAACGTCACCGTGAGATTGTATCTATTCCAGAACTCCTGAAATAGTTGTTTATCGAGTATGTGCAGCGGAACACAGGTAATCAGCATTAAGAGTAAATCAAACATAAACTGTGTTGTCGAAGGCACATAATTTTTTTTTCTTTAGTTTTATGTTGCACAGAATTTACGTGACGTTGACAATCACGTTTGTCACAGCACATCAGGCCTGTCTCGCACATCTTACAAACTATTACAGTACCATTGTAGAATAAATCCGGGAATTCACTGAAAAATTTATTCACTTTGTCAGCGTATGGCCGTTATTTACACTGGGGCATGTCTGACATACTTTATTATTGAATTATTATCAAGAATAAAATACAACAAATAAAATTATCAAAAATACAACGGAGAGGAATAAATTACGTTGTATACACCACAAGGCATAACAGTAGACTAAAATCAAATGTTAGTCTTTCCTAAAATAGTAGACAAGCCTCGCTTACGTATTTGGGTATTTCGCTACCTGGCACCGCCCGTGACTTGGGGATCGATTTGCCAACTCTACTTATAATTGAATAAGTAATCACCAATCACGCTTTTAAACAATATGTAAAACTGACAATACTACGGTACTGTCTTTGTTTTCACTAGCTGCTTGTGTTTGGCGACAAGCCCAGTCGGATGACGTCATAAGATTAAAATTTAAAACTTTGTTATTTTTTTAACCCTTTTCCGGCGCTCAGGAAAATCCGGAAAAAAATTCTGTGAGCTCATATTTATAAATACTATTGAATAAGCAAATAAAAAAATATGTGGTAAATGCCCATTATACTTACCCTATTCAAATATTCTTCCAACGCTGGGTCTTCTAATTGTCGAGATACTTTTAAAGCAGAAACTATTTCATTTTTCGCGTCATTTTTGTTGTGTTGCTGGATATTTACTCGTGTTAATAACATTGATCCATTAAGGACCCATTCTAAGTGAGCATTACGACCTTCTTGGGTACATTTTCTTCCATATACTCTGGCAAGCTCCCAGCGTTTTAATTCGACGTGGAATCGTGATAATTCATGGTAACACCAACACATTTCATCAGAAGAAACAGCAGTTTTCAAGCGTTTTTCAAACGTTTTTACTAGTTTCCTGTAAGCGTAAAAAATGTTTAATATGAGGTTTAACCAGTGGCGTCTCGTGAATAGTCTCGCACACAAACCTCCTGAACATCAAAATATTAATTTAGTTTTAATCTAATAGAAATTGATAGATATTATTTCAAACGTGCATATGTTGATATGTTGAAATCACTGGGGGCTTGCAATAATAGTGCTAGAGCTGCTGCAATTCATTATGTAGAACGATTTCCCCCCGACGTCACCCAGATGATAGTTATTTTACGCGTAGAACAGGGGCTTCTTGAGACTGGAGATTTAAATCCAAGGAAAAGAAGTGCAGATAAGTTCTGGTGAGCTTCAAAGATGATCCTTCTATGAGATATAACGGTCCACTTTTTTGATCGCTCCATATTTTGCATAAAAGGAAATTTAAGTTTATTTCCGGCCCTATTAGTTAGCCAATCTAACTTGCACAATTACGTAATAAGTTGTTTATATTTCAATAATTCTAATTAATAACCCTTTCGCGAGATGGCGCGCAGAAAATAAAGCCACAAGAAGAATGTCAAGATGGCTTGAGGACAACCTGCCTTGACTTTGGTCAAAGTGGGTCGCTTGAGTTAAAAACCACAAGCGTGTTTGTATTTTGTATTCTAAAAGGATAAATTATTGATTAATGTAAAATCAATATTGTGAGTTGTATAGTATGTGTATTTAGACGCGCAGTACAGTGCTTAATTTAGTGCTACGCAGGTAAAGTTTATAAACGCTTGTTATTGTTAGTACCGCCATTTTTATTTTAACGCCGAGGTTTCCAATGAAGGAGCTGTTAGCAGTGAATTATATTTAATTTCACGTTTGACTGTGTGTGTGTGTGTTTCAGGATTAGTTGGACAAGCTTAAAATCTGAAATCAGGATCTCAAAATAAGAAGAAAGTTTCCTTTAGAGGTATGTCCGAAAATGCTTCTTTAAAGAGTTGCGCCCCTCCAAAGATGGAGGTTAAAATTGGATTTTTATTTTTTTCTCAAATTTGGAGAAAGATAAAAAAAATAATTTTGGTAGAGATTTTCTACTCGTAGGAACGCTTAGGGATATTTTTTCAATCATCACTTATCGGTAAAATGAGTGATATCGGCAACCCCCATATTATTTTTTTAGAATTTTTTTAACGGGCCCGAATTTTATCATATAAAAAATATACTTCGGAAAGCTTGATTCATTTGAAACTATTTTGTCTCTTTTGTTTGTTTCATCTAACTGATAGTTTATGAATAAAAAAATAAAATAATCTCAATCATCACTGTTTGGAAAATTTCAGTATTTAATAAAATGGAAAATGCGCGCGTGTGGGTGTGTGCATGAGCGCGTGGGTGCGTAGGTGCGTGGGTGCGTGCGTCAGTCCAGGGACAGGCGGTATTTTTGACTGTATAATCGCGAGCGTGCTATAGTTTAAGATTAGTACCTCATATCCCTGATTTGGGGTTTATTGACTACGTGTGTCGCGTTTACCTAGTAAGTACTTATCCACGCACGAGGTATTAGAACCTTACTGGTAGTGAAACTATGATTGAGACGGAACTCTATCCACACACGAGGCATTAGCATTCTGTCTATACGTCATCTACAATAAATGATAACCGCTGATTCTCGATGCTAGCGGTTAAATAGATAACCCTACTTGTATTAATGAATCCGTGAATTTCCTAAATATCTCTGGTTTATTCGGACAACAGGCACTTCGGACAAAATAACATAACAGTACATTCGGATATAAACGGTAAATTCGGACACAATTGGTAAATGAGAGAAATGCAAAATAAAGACAGTAAAATGGAATTTCTTACCACTATCGGATTGCGGAGTGCACTGGAGATGTAAACGAGTCGAGGAAGGCGCAGGTAAGTCGATGACAAGTCGAAGACAAGTGATTCTTTCACGCGGCGGCATTCAATTTATACACCAAAGCCTGTCATAGAGGATCTGCACAAGCGGGTCGACCCCTGTCTGTGGCAAACGTTATTTCAGTTTATCTCAGCGCCTCATATTTAATAAATTCCCTGCGTTAACTCATATAAACAAATGTTTATAAAATATTTCAAGGCTGGGAATTGCTTTCTGATAATTTTTAAACTATATTTCCGAAAAGAAATAATTTAATATGGCCAAGTATTAATATTTTAAAATGAATCGATTAATAATTTATTCTACAAATTATTAAACAAATAGAAACGTATTTCATTATCATGAATAAATGATTTCAACTTGCTTGGAACTCAAATTAAATTAAATGAAACTACTTTCCTCTTACTTGATTGATTACAAATACAATAAACGATTTATCATTAGAATACTAAACAAACTAAGATTACCCTGAAAAGAAACCTGTTTGAAACAATTATATTAGTAAAATAATAGTTATTTTAAATACTGACCTTGCAAAAATAAATTTAACTTTGTTTCCAAACTGTTTTAAAAGCAATATTAACACAAGTTATCGTACACAGGGTGAACCAAGTGAACGAAAACATCATTTAGGTCTGATTAAAATAGAAAGCTAGTAACGGAAAAATCACTTCTTTACAGTTATTACATGCTAATTAGTGTTTGGAAGACTTTGTGTTATTTTTCATGTCAGTATATGGTGGACACCTAAAGTTATATGAAATTTAAAATATGTCAGAATCAGTAATTCATGTGCAGAGTTATAGGACAAATTCAGCTAAAACTAAATAAGAAACAGATTTAGTTCTAATTCCAAAGCCCACAAACACTTGATATTCTATGTTTGCCTTATGGGCTAGTTTATGCATTCTTTTGAATAATTATCAAATTTCTATAAATTAAAGAATCTGAATATTGTAAAAGAACTAGAAGAAATTATAGAGCACTTGACAAATTGCACAATCAGATTTATCTCACGGTGCATAGAATTTTAAGAGGCCATGGAGTAATTTATTTAGTCCGCAAATAGTCTGTGTGTTACATGGTGGTAATAAAGAGCTTCGACTAAATTTTTGTAGATGATTATTGAAGAAAGTGAATTGTAATTCAGACATTAAAAGCAATATGCTTTGGAGCGGTGAATTTACCTTTACCTAAGAAAATATTATTAATTTGGATAATCTACATTTTTGGTGTGACTAGAATCTGTATCAAGGTCGTCAAAGAGGTTTCAAATGACGATGGCCAGTAAACTCTTGGTGCGGAATACTTGGCAACTTAGTAATCGTATCACACATTTTTCCTGGTCGCATTATTGCTGCAAGAAATCGGGATTTTTTAATTGAAGGTTTATCCCCACTACGTGAAGATGTTCCAGATATTAAGCAGTATATTTGGTACCGACATGTTGGAGTGTCGCACAGTGAAGTTTTACTCTCTGATTTGAAGCAGTAAAATACTGTTTTAATCCAATTCGTACAAAAAAGTATACCTCTACTTACCTGTAATCTATAAAAACATTCTTAAACTGCTCCACAACAGAGTCGTGAGATGGGTCTCTACTAATTGGCAAACCAAATACCATGTATATTCTTTTTTCTTGATCCCATACATACTGACTTTTATTGAGTCTATTAAGGTCATAAAATCCTCTGCGAACAAGTGCATATATTTCATCTAGATATATGTCTTTGTCCATAAGCAGTCGCTTGGACTTGGAATCACAATACAACTTAAGTTTCTCAGCAATGTCCAACAAATTTCGCATTCTTCTCTCTTTAAAAGCGTCTTGCATTTTAGAAAGTAAAACGTCTGCTTCCTTTTTAATAATTTGTTGTTGAACTTTTAATTCTTGTTCTTGTCTGAATTTCAAGGCTCCACTAACTGTAGCTTCTTGAAATTTGATATAATAAAATGGCCTTCTAGTTCTTAAAAGCTCCTGAAAATTTAAAACGTATGAGTTTAAACAAAAATTATAATAAATACATTGTATACACGGTTAGATTAACAACCGATAAAAATAACAAATATCAAGATAATATTTTGGAGTTTGATATTTCTTGGTCTAAAACAAAAATGTTTTCTCTCTATAATTCACATATAGAGTTCCCATAATTCACCTATAGAGGACATTAGTATCACTGCTTATTTTGCTAGAGGCAATGAATAGTTTTAGTAACGAAAGTTGCAAAAAGAAAACTAGAGGCATGAATCAAGCAAGTGTTATATTAAATTTATCAGATATATAATCATTATGTCAATACCTGTTTGTAACATACGGTTTTAAATCCAGTTTTCGAAAGTTTCTTTATTTTAGCAGATCCCTTATGATTTGGACAGACAGCACCAGGTCGAGTCTGTAGTTTGTTTAAAAATATTTTATCTAAATACATAGAATCAAGATATTTTTCTGCTATATAATTTTCAATATTTGTTGTGTAATTCTGTAAAGGTTTGAATAGAAAGGGTTGGTTATACGGAGGAATCACGTTTTCTTCAGCTTCGTGACTATAAAGACTGTCTTTAATACCTAAGAAATAATATATTATTAGGATACTTAGCTATATCATAAATGTTATTGAATATAACTGATAAGGTGCATTTATTCCTTGAGGACGTTTTTATTAGGAATTATAGAACATTTGCAACGCCATATTTGTTACAAATATTACATGGTTGACATGACAAGGTTGTATGGTATGTTTTGCCGTTATGAAAAAATGAGTAAGGGTCCTAGAGGCACTAGCAGATCTATTCTCAGATTTAAATAACCCAGACATTCCAAGTAACGAAATTATGGCGTATAATCATCCATCGGTCATCACACTATAAAGTTCATGTTCATTTAAATGAGATATTTTTTAATTCAGCGAATGAGACTGACATGCTTTCCATTCCAGTTCTGCTGTACTCCTTTGGAGAAGTAAAACTCCAGTCAGTAGAGATTTTTGCCCTACAAAAGGTGGGGTAGAAATGATTTTGATATGTGTTAAATTTATGTCGTCAGCCCCGACTTCGGTCAGTTCTTCCATTAAAAAGGAGTAAACTGAATTAAATTTTATACCGTGTACGTAGATCTTCATAAATCGGAACCTCGCGTAAACAGCGCTAGTTGTGCAAGCCCTAGTAAATAATAGTCTTTTGCTGTTTTCTGGTCTTTCTGTTGCGATGGTAGGATCCGTTTCTTCAATGCTCAGTTAGCTAAATTAACCGTTAAGTCAATAGAAATTTTTTTAAAAAGCATCATGATTTATTTATAATGAAATTTATAATCTATGTGAAAATCTCACACATCTGGCAACACTACACCCCATGTAAAAATCAGTGTTATTGTTAGTTCGCGTACCTGTCTGCATTAGCATTTCAAAAATATGTTTAATACCGTTATTTATAGTTTTTTGTGATTAAATTTGTTTGAGTTATTATGTTACTGAAATTTATTATTTATAATTTGTTCCTTTGGTGGTTCATTTTGTGAAAATCAGTGATTAACCATAGCGACTAATTTTATTATTTTAATGCTGGATATGTTAAAGGCATATTTTCAAGTAGATGAAAATGCTAGACAAGCAAAACGGCTATGGAATGCTATCCAAACGTCAAGCCCATATGATATATTCATGTAGTAACTGTTGTATTAGGTAAGTAAACAAATCTGCTTTTTCATTCTTTTAAAGTAAATGCGTCTTTTTAAAATGCTTATTTTCAACTTTGATTCATTTTTAGAAATGAACCATATTAAACTTAAACTATAAATTAGAGACAATAATAATAATTTAAAATACACAGAAAAATATATTGCATATTTTTAATTTGTTGCTTACGGGACGAGTTCTGTTTATTAATAAAAAACACCTTTTTATTTTAAGAGCAAGTTACAAGTGACAAGTGTCGCTTTCCACAAAGGACTAATCAATCGCGCCATGGCCGCCTTGAGGTTTATTTCTTATTTTCGGCCAGTGCGTACAGATATCATGCTTTCTTAAAAAGTGCTCAATGTTTTATAAACTATTACATTTGTTTTGGTGCGGCGTCTGCACTGATATTAAATAAGTCTAATATCGTCTCACAAAATGTCCGTAACAAAAGGGTAAAAATTTTTTTAAAAATCAAAATTTGCAATTCAGAATTATAAATAAACAAAATATAAGTAGTTACTCAAACATTCTTCATCTGCTTCGCCGTCCACTTTCGGAGTTTTTTTGGGAAGACTAGGAGCTACAGGTTCAGGTGGTTCTTCTCTTGAGAATGAACTCTTTTTTCTCTCTTTAGTTTTACTTTTTCTCGGTTTAGGTTCGAACGGCTTTTGAGCTTCATGATTTTTCTTCCAAGCCAACTTTCTAATAACACGAAAATGATCACGTAATGGTCTGCCAGCTCGTTCCCCAACACAATTTTCTATAGCGTTCGAACACTGAAAATAAAAAAGAGTTGTAACATTTTTTATTAATAGATATACATCCACAAGATACCTACTTTAAATGAATTGTCTCGATTTCGGACAAATACTTTACGCTCAGTAATATTTTGTTATAGGTACTTATTTATGAAGTCAAATAGTTACATGGTTACATATATTAACATTTGTAACCGAAATAAGCTGGTTAAAACATAAAAAGAATTATTGAACATAAAATCACAACATCCTGTGCTTAAAAATAATATTGTCTTAGCTGCCCACGTGTTCTATGCACTTGTATTTATTAATGTTCTCAATTCTGGAGCTGATTGGAGAACTTCTAGTAGTATCCTGAGCGAAGTTGTATTAATCATAATTAAAGCGTGGCTAATCTAACGCTGGTCATATGTACGTATGCATCACTATATACAAATTGAGCCAGACCGCTAGAAACACGATTAGCGGTATGCACAGTTTACAGTCGCCAGTCTGTTGCCAGCACGATGGGGCGATAGTAGCGCGAATATCGATATGGTCTATACGATGCCATTAAATCTACTAGTTTATTGTCTCACTGTCTGCACCTCTCAGTGCTCTAACAAACGCCCTAACTCTAATGCGCAATCGTTAACTTTCGTTTTGACTTTGTACTCAGGGAAAAGGCCAGTCGTAGTTTACCCTAATTTTTATCATGTTGCTAATGGTACGGTTTGTACTGCATATGAGCGTATGCAGCAAATATAAATAAAATCTGCAAGTGGCATTCCAGTCTGCAGTGAGCAAGTATATCGTCCTGACCGTATAAATTGATAAAAATAGCGATGCTACACCGGGACGTGCAGAATTGATTTGCGCCTTACATCTTTAAGAATATAGACAAATATCAAGAACTAAGTGTAACGGCAGAACTATTTCTTATCAATATAACACTGGTATTGACAGACCCTTCTAACTGAAAAAGACATTTGAAATCTACAACAAACTTAAAAAAAGACGAGTTTTTGTATGAAATATTTTTATGCGACTTTATATTTATGTGTTGTGTATGTAATATTTTATTAAATATTATGTAAAGAAAATATTTTGTTTTTTTTCTGCAAAATCTTTCATAAGGAATTGATAAAGAGCGATTCCTGCTTTAGCGCGTATTGTACGTATAAGAATCCTATAGTCTGAAGAGTGATTCGTTGCAGCACCTTCTAGCGGTATTCGATCGGGCTGAAATCTCACTGGAACTATTCTGGTAGGTGCTGCAAAGAAATATTCCAAACTTACATGCATAACCCCCATGGCGAAATGGACAGGTTTTTGCCTTATTGGAAGAAGCCTGGTGTTTTGGACGAGACCTTCCTCGAACTCACAACTTAAGTATGTATTTAAGGCTTTATCTGTTAAAACAACCAAGTCGTCTGCATCTAAACTTAACGCTCTATTTATATCTTGTATAGCTCCATCATATTGGCATGCTTTTGCTCTTGCTCTTGATCTACCAATTAATGCCCTTTTATCATTTGGTGTGAGTCTTAATGCTTCATTGAAAAATGTTAGAGCTATAGGAATATATATGTTTAAAGATAAATATCAAAACAGTACCTATATTAATGTGACATATTACATTTTTCGTAAAGTTCTAGTCTTGAAATGTAATAACCAAGTTCCCGAAAAAGAGTCTGATAACCACAAATTTCGTCTAACTTCTCACCCGCCATTTTGAAATTGCTTTTTCAATATTAAGTTTTATAAAAATATGTTTTTGTCATATTAAATGACTGACATAAATAACATGACCTACTAATCGTCAGTATTATCAATATTTTACTACAGGTACCTTTAACTTGAAGGGAGTTTTAATAACAAGAAAATGTATAACCAGCAATTTCAGCTAAATATAAATACAGTAGCCATTAAACCTAACTTTTCATTTAAATTATAGGATTGTTGTATGATATTTATATTTTGTTTGTAATATACCGTCTTGTCGTTAAAACTCCCATTAAGTTAATGGTCCCTTTAAAATGTTGCTAATATAGGCCGTAAGTAATTAGCTTCCCTCATTTATTTTAAGTATCACTATTGTTATATTTATTCAAATGTAGTGTTAACACATTATACTTCAGATGTTTTAAATTAAGGTAGGCTGTGTTTTATTTCCGTTTCCACTAGTGGCAAAAGTAGCAGCAGGAATAAAACATGTTTTCAGTATTGCCAACACAACATTTAAATTTTACGAAAAATTGTATCGAGAGGTTATGTAATTTCCCATTTTAAGCTTTTCCGCTGTATACAAATGTTTTTAAAATTGTAAACTGTATGTATTATTTTTGTCAAACTAATTTTAAGAAATTGACCCGTATTGGTATATAAACTTACCTCTTATATCATGTCAATTAACAGTTGTTTATGGTTGTCAGCATATACTTTCATCATGATAAATCTTCTGTGGTATCCTCTGCTGTTTGTACAGCCAGGCTCATTTTTTGACATTTTACATGTTTAAAATAAAAATCTGTAGATCATCTAGATAAATGAAAAAAAATACACAATAGACTAAGTATTCTATTATTAATAATTAATTAAACAATGAGTGCTAAACATTTTTTAGGTTACAAAGTAGAATAGCTAGATACAAAAAAAGACAAAGGCTTTATTGATGTCTCCAAATTATTAATTATGTGTTTTGTTTGCCAGTTTTAAAATTTCTGCTAGCAAATTTAAGAGTAAAATACTCGGTTTTTTTCTCTAACCACTTTTTTTAGAAATTTTATAAAAATTGTCGGTACAGCACTTCTCCTCACATGAAGTGGTGTGGAACTAAAATAGATTAAAACAAAAAATCGTAGAAAATACAGTTTTTTTCGTATAAAAACAAAATATAGATGGCCTTGGTGATAAGTAAATTTTACAAATTTCGTTTTGAATTTTCCCTAATATTCTTATAGAAATAACTTACGCATTTTCTTTTTTTGTAGTATCAGGAAAAGCCTCGGAAAATGCAAAAATATGATGAGTATTTTTTTATTTTCGAATAACGTCTTTAATTTAACAGTAATTACGATTTGAACAAATATATTCCTATTTTATATTTTGCACAGATAAACCTTTCAGGTTCACGAGGAAACGAAAAAAAAATTCCAATGTTCCAGTGTACGTACCTTTTATTTTTAGAGTTTTTCTAACAACAAACGTGAGTTGCTCTTTTCTTTGCTGCTTTCATCACACCACATTAAGAAACAAACAAAAAGTAAGTAAAGTATATAAATACTCATTAAAAACACAGCAAAACTAATAAAAGTATATACCGGATGTAACAGGATCATGGTACAACCCCTTTTCTTCTTTAGTTTTGAAGATAATTAATTGAAATTTGGGATATCCCATACATATACATAATAAGCGGCACTTTTTGACGTACAACTAATTTTTTTCACTTCCGGTTTCGCCGGAAGTGACATTAACTTTTCGATTTTTAAATAAAACACCCTGTATATTATTGCAATTTTGAAATCTGCATAATTTTCTGAATTCAACGATACCAAATAAGTGACATTTCAAACGTCAATATTTTTTATAATATAATTTTTAGTTTTCCATTTAAGTGTGCCATGATGGTTCCGATTTATTCTAAATGACCCATGTAATGCTAGAAACATCGAAATCCCGTCAAAAATACTAAATTACGTGATTTATGAGCAAATGAAGTGCATCAAAATGGTTCTTGGGGAAAAACTCAATTTTTTTCAAATGGAACCATATTGGTACAGCGGTACCATTTATTAGTACTATTAATAAGGAATTTATTCATATATCGTATTAAAATGTGCGATAAATATAATCAAAATTACAGCTAAATGAAAATAAGAAAATACAATTTTGTTCTAATTAAATGTTAAGAAGTAACTAACTAACGTGGCTTTGAAAACAATGATAGATTTAGCTTGTCAAACATTTGTTGGTTTACCGGTGTTTTTATTGTGTCTTCAAAGATTTTTAAAATTCTTGTTAATTGTATTCAAAATGCCGCAAATTTATACAAGAGATGAAAAAGAGGACATGTTAATTATTTATGGGGAATGTAGAAAAAAGTGCCGTTGCGGCTATACACCTTTATGTCGAGCGATATCCTGATAGACAATGTCCAGCGAAAAATTATTTTTATCGTCTTGAAAATCAATTCCGAAGTGAGCCCATTAATGATCCCGAAGAAAATTTCATTCCTGACGAAAGAACGGAAATTAATGTTTTGGCTCGAGTAGAAGTTGATAAGACTGTTTCTTGGGTTTGAATTGGAAATCAGTGACCAAACAGTAAGCCGAATTTTGCACAAATACCACTATAAATCTTTTAAATACCAATTGCACCAGCACTTGTATGAAAATGATTACGAACGTAGGATGGAATATTGCAATTGGATTTTGCAGAATAATGTGCAGCCAAACAATGATTTTTGGGAACGATTTTATTTTTGGACTAGTCTAGGTTTACAAATTTGGGATTATTTCACTGACAAAATACAAAATATTGTCACAAGAAAATCAAATTTTATTACGGGAGGGTAACTTTCAAGTTCGGTTCGGTTTCCATGTTTAGCTTGGAATAATCGGTAGTAGAGCCACTGGTCCAATCATATTTGAATGACCCCTATCTGGTGCCAGATACTTGAAATTTCTGCAAAATGAAATTGAGGACAGTTTAGCTGAATTACTTTTCAATTTACGACAGGGAATGTATTTCCAACAAGATGGCGCTCCTCCCCATAATTCAATGATAGTAACTGATTACCTTCAACAGAGATTCGGCGTAATGGCGACGAATGGTCCTGTGAGGTGGCCTCCAAGGTCACCAGATTTAACACCCCTTGATTTCCTTGTTTGGGTCATTTAAAAAATATTGTCTACGCAACCGCCGTTACAACCCGTGAAGACCTGGAGCTACGAGTAGGACGCGTAATTAATAGCATAACGGCCCAACAATTGAAGAACGTTCATCGAGAAACAGCAATGCGAGCTCAGAAGTGCATTGATGTTAATGGATAGCATTTTGAACAACTGTTGTAATGTTTTGTGTTCATTTTTTTTATTCCAAAGCCACCTTATGTATAACAAGGTAATTAGAACAAAATTGTATTTTCTTATTTTCTTTTAGCTGTAATTTTGTTTATATTTAAATCCATTATTAATAGTACTAATAAATGGTATCACGGTACCAATATGGTTCCATTTGGAAAAATTGAGTTTTTCCCCAAAAACCATTTTGATGAACTTTATTTGCTCATAAATCACGTAATTTAGTATTTTTGACGGGATTTCGGTTTCTCTAGAATTACACGGGTCATTTAGAATAAATCGGAACCGTCATGGCACACTTAAATGGAAAACTAAAAATTATATTATAAAAAATACTGACGTTTAAAATGTCACTTATTTGGTATCGTTGGAAACAGAAAATTATGCGGAATTCAAAAATGCAATAATATATAGGGTGTTCCGTTTAAAAATCGAAAGTTAGTGCCACTTCCGGCGAAACCGGAATTGAAAAAAAATCACTTGTATGTCAACAAGTGCTGTTTATTATGTTTATAGGATATCCCAAATTTCAATCATTTATCTTCAAAACTAAAGGAGAAAAGGAGGGGTGTACCATGATCCTGTTAAACCCGGTATAATCTGGAACGCAGTAAACTCACGAAACAAAACCACAGAAACGCTTTCAGTTTTGGAAAAGACGAACCTATCTCAGGATAATCGTGCTTAGAGGCCATCGACCTACTGGTGGATGGACATCTCTTGATATGCGTAGTTCTTGGTGCCTATCGTACATCCGCCTTCTATCTCTATTCGATAGACTGCAATTTCTTAAAGGGCGTAAGTACAACATAGTTATTTGCCAGTAAATTCGAAACGTCTTAAGAGGGCTAATCAAATCAGTGTTTGTAAGGTAATTTTTCAAAATTTATTTCTTCCATACGGTTTGGTCCAATTACACCAAATTTGGAGGATCAGTAGTTGAAAGTGTACTAGAGGGTACATGTATATTTATTTTAATTAATTTTCACTTTATGTAGGGAAAATTTATACTGTAAATATAAGTGAAATTTGGATGTGATTAACTCCTGAATTATGATATCAATCGGTAAAATTCGAGGTAAAATTCATACATGTCGTCTAGAATGAATCTTCATAATTATGCTCAGCAAGTTTCAAACTTTTATTCCGTACTATTTGGTTAAAAAGAATTTTCTAAATAAGTATCTTTGTCACTACAAATGGAGCAAGGAAGTGTTACCTCTATCGGGAATCGCACCTCAATGAAGTCAGTGAATAAAACGTCCAGTGAAGGTATAGTCAAGAGCAAAATTATTCAACGACGCATGTATAGAAACTTTTTAGAGAGTGACACAGCTATCTGAAGCTTTTTCCCGACTAGGCCCCTTAAGTAACAAGAATTAAATTTGGACCATTTATTAATTTCATAATGTTACATATTTTGTTAAATTTTTATCTAAATATCATGGTTTGTTGGGATAATTACAAAGCGGGTCAGGGTGAATTTTCGCCGTAACTTTTTGTCTTACTTTCCTACATATTTATAGCGGAAAGAAACGCCAGTGTTAAAAACTGAATAAAATAAAGGTCCTCTTACTAAATGTCGATATAAGCTATCGTTTTGGAGTTATTTGTATTTAAATATTGCAATACAGGATGGGTGTATAATAATCGATAGGTAACTACATACCTCTACTAAAATAATTCGGCATTTTTAATTATGACCTGATTAAGGCAAGTCTTTATATACAAAACTGTTTAGATACAAAACAAAGTTATTAAAAAAAAGTTTAAGACGTGTGGAAAAAATAAGTTAATCGTTTGAAAAAATTAATAAACGTTTATTTCTTATTACGGTTGTTTCATTTATTTTTTTTCATTTTACTATTAACCTTAATATTAAATGAACAATCGATGAATCAAGTCTATAAGTTTACAATAAATTACCAATGAAATAATAATAAAAATTGTAATTTATAAAACAATACTAATTTATAACAGATATTACCTCGATGTCGCATACATCTATGTTACTCCATTACGATTGTTTCTTCAATAGTAAAATAAATATTTAGAACGCCGTTTATGTTAGAACACTCTGTATACATCCTATATTACGTATAGAATGGTAAACTACATAAAACTAAAATAATATTTTAAAATAGCGTTTTATCCCTGGTACCCCAATGGAAAAATGATAAAACTTCGCAGCACGCGGTCGAAGTATTGTTTTCTTGTGGCCAAGGTCACCGAGCATTGAGCGAAGCATCAAAGAGATCGCCAGAGAGATAAGCTACTGGTTATTGTTTACTGTGCATTTACTACCATTGAGGTTATGTTGAAAAGTTAAAAATATAACTGAAAGTTAATTTTAGATTGATGCCAGTGTAATATGCAATACATTAGAAACATTCGCTTTTTTTTTGGGAAAAATATTTTACCAAAAAAATATAAGTTCAATACGAGAATTTAAAAGTTTGTGTCTTGCTTAAACAATAATCGCCTCTTTTTTTATTAGACAAATTTTGATAATTCGGTTGCTTTCACAAAGTGACAAATGAAATAAAATATAGGACGCTTCATTTGGAAAAAATTGAAAAAATTAAAAATAAATTGGTAATTGTGAAAAAAATACTCTGAATAGTATAAACAATATTTGGTGGCTGTGTCGTTTAAGTACATCAGTTGGCTACATAACTGCAAAATATTTTTGCTTACCTCCAACTTTCAAAAGGATTTGCGATGTGAGCACGTTAAAGTGCGAAACCTGTATGCATTTTTGTGTGATTCTTTTGGTGCGTCATAATTCATAACATTCCATGAACGTTTTGTAGAACTATGGCTTAATACTCAAAAAATCGTGGAGAGTACATAAAGCGCCTCAGAGAAATAATTATAGACAATATAATCATGTATATTTAGTTCAAATAAAATATTCTATTCTACATTATTGATTACTTGCTGCAGATTATAAAATTCAGAAGAATTATAATTTTATTTTCAAGAATTGTTGTTTTATTTCGTTTTTCACTCCACATGATACTGAATAAGTTCCATAAATCCAACACCTCTTGCTTCTGTTTTTCTAGTATCTTTTTGAGATCTCTTACGGGCCGTAAGAGAAGAAGCCCCCCTCATCTTTTTCTTGTTGCTTGCTCGTAGGCATTATTGATAATTTCCTAGATTGTTTCTACAATATAAATATTTTAAATAGGTACACATATAAATTTAAGTATTTTTGTAATCTTACAGATTTCTTCTCCATATCTTCAATTCTGACACCTGGCATGACTAACATTCTTCTTGAGGCTGGCATGACTGACATCATTCGGAAGAGATGTGTAACCTCATCCTTCATCTTCGCACTCGCCATCATTGACACAATGGTCTTTTCTCGTTTCTCTAGTACTTTTGGTCCTTGTGTGTCATCAAATTCTATTTTCTCTATTACAGCTAAGCACTGCAAATTTTAATAAATTTTAATAAATAAATATTTCAAATATTGTTAAAATATAAAGAAAAACCTATAAATTAAACAACTAAGCACTAAAATTTTTAACAAACAGTGGATTAAGGATTAAGGATTAAGTACAAATTTGTGTATTTTAAAGATAAAAACATAAAACTTGGCAAGCGTATTATTTATGGATAATTAGTAATTTTAATCTTTGTAAGCATCGGTGGAATGCACTTTGAGCCGTCATAATATAAAATGCGTTTTGTTTTAATGCTCATTAATTAATTTAGTTATTATAAATGTTTCTCTAAACCTAAAGATTTACATTCATTTGATCATATTTGTATAGTTTGTTTTTCAGGGTTCTAGTAGCCTTTTTTATTTTATCAACGTCTATTCTACAATATGCTGAAGAAAATAGTACATAATACGAATTGTGTATACAATTGTCACTAACGGAAAAATGTGGATAGAGCAATCCATTTTAACTATTTTTCCAAAAAATACGCTTGCTTTGTTTATACAGGGTGTCCTAATGAAAAGTAGGCACCCTGAATAACTTTGGAGATGAAAGTTTTTTGAAAAATTGGTGAAACACGTCGACCTTGTTTCCAAGGGGGACATATTTTAATGTAATACTTGTATACCTATCATCATCCCTTTACCCTACACGGTCAACCCCTCAAAAAATTCAAATGGTAAAGGGAATCGAGTGATACATCTTTTCAAAGGTCATCAATTCGCTACATAACTGTGTAATTTTTTAGACGATTCGTTCCTGCCAAATAATTGTTTCATTATTTTAGGTTCGGGAAACAAAAATAAAAGAAGCAGTTTAAATTATCGTATGTATTGTTCAAAATGACCCCCACCGACTTCCATACAGTAGTATAATCTGTCTTGAAATTCTGTACGAACATTTCTGAACACATCTGGAGTCAATAAACGGCATTCTCGAACAATTCTTTCACGTAACTCTTCCAGAGATGCGGATATTGTTGCAAATATCTTCGATTTCAAATGGCCCCACAGTAAGAAATCCAAGGACGTTAAATCGGGTGACCTAGCGGGCCACTCCACAGGACCCCTTCTTCCAATCCATCGCTCAGGAAACAGATTATCCAAAAATTGACGGACTGCTATAGCAAAATGTGGGGTGCCCCATCCTGTTGAAAAAACAGTTCGCCCTCTAAAGATTATCGTCTTCTTCGAGGATTTGGGTAATCATTGGGTCAATGTTATTTTCTAACAGATCGAGGTACCTTTCGCCATTTAAATTGTCAGGAATAAAAACGGCCCGATGATGCGATCCCGTAAGATGCCAGCCCAAACATTTAACTTCTGAGGCCTTTGGGTATGAGTTTCCATGAACAAATGTGGATTGGCTTCACTCCAATACCTACAATTGTACCTGTTTACCTCCCCATTTAACTGAAATA
This sequence comes from Rhamnusium bicolor, assembly GCA_029963845.1. Taxonomy (NCBI): domain Eukaryota; kingdom Metazoa; phylum Arthropoda; class Insecta; order Coleoptera; family Cerambycidae; genus Rhamnusium; species Rhamnusium bicolor. Next base: position 122,320 of record JANEYF010001642.1, read on the forward strand.
TCGATTTATCAGAAAAACACGTATTGTACAGTAGATTAGCATTACCGTTTAATTGTTCACTAAAAAATCTCACAGAATTCAAGCCGACGATCGGGATCATCTTCGTTTAATTCGTGTACCAATTTAAATTTATATGTAGTGGTGAGAGGTATGTGAAACTTCTCATATGGTCCAAATGCTACAGTCCGACCGATATCATAGATGTCTCTGTGGCGGATAGCGACTTGCGAAGCAAGTACCGTAAGTAAATTTATATGGATGAAATTTGTGGGCCTTTACAATTCGATGAACACTGCTTCGTGATACACCGGAAACCTCAGCTACTTTCCTGATCGATTGAGTATTATGAATCTACAAATGATCCAGAACTGCCACTTCGACTGCTTTATTCCTAATCGGTCGCTGATGTTCATGCTTCTTGTTTCCTACAGAACCTCTCCATAAATTTTGTCAATAATTGTAAAACATACTGAGAACCAACCCTTCTATCTGGGTAATTTCTATTGAATATGCGCTCCGTAGCTCTAGCACAATTATCGTTTTTAAAATAAATGCTGACAATTTCTATTCTCACCTGAAGGGTATAAACCATTTTGAGAACTCACTCTGGTAATATGTATCTCGATTTAAAATTGGTTGTGAACAAATCAATGTTCAAGGACTATCAAATACTTATGAGTCTTTTATTATTCTAAAACTAAACGGACAAGGAAAGTGTTTTTTGTCGAAAAAAAACTCGTGTTGATTTGAAAACACTAAAAAATGTAGTTTTTTTCTAAATTCCAATACCCAGTGCCGTGTATTTTAGATTTTTTAAACGATTTCGATCGTGTGTAATCATCAAAAATAAAATTATTTTCCTTAAGAACGAATCGACAAAATTTAAAAAAAAATACACAGTTATGTAGGGAATTGAAAGACCTTTCAAAAGATGTATCACTCGACCTCCCTTGCCATTTGAATTTTTGAGGGAGTGGGCCGTGTAGGGTAGAGGCATGATGATAGGTATACAAGTATTACATTAAAATATGTCCCTCTTGGAAACAAGGTCGACGTATTTCACCAATTTTCAAAAATTTTTATCTCCAAAGTTATTTAGGGTGCCTATTTTTGGGTGGGACACCCTGTATTACCAATAGCTGTGGTTGGTATTGTGGAGAAAATAGATAGAACCAGTGATGGATTTACGTATATGCTCGTGAGGCCGAGACCTAGGGGCGCCACTGAAATGCAGAAATATAAAATAAATAAGCAAATACAGACAATTTCGATTTTTCAATAAAAGAAAATTATAGGGCATATAATATTAGAGTACCGTTGTTTTGATTTTAATTTATTCTCTTTAGCAATGACAATGCTTGTAAGTTTTTAACTTTTTCAAGTTAACTACGATGTCGGAAGAGAAATACAGAGAAAGTATATTTATAGAAACTATCATTAACAAATTTGAAAATTCTAATGAAAGAAAGAAGTGTTTTAATTAATTTTAGTTTTATTTAAAAGATTGCCTATGATGGTGGTTAATGAGTTTGTAATAATATAATATAATTAAAGAGTAACAAATAGTATCAAAAATAAATACGCAATAAATATGTTTAAATGTATGCACATATAAATGACGGAAAAAATTATTTATTAATGGGGCACCGAAGATGAATGTGTCTAGGGCGCAATTGTACGTAAATCTGTCTCTGAATAGAAGGAATGTATAGGGGAAAGCATTATTAATGGGAGAAGCATTAACTTCGACAATGCTTGTTCATTTCACGTCAGAGGACTATTATAATACAAAAGGTATATAAAGTTATAATAGTAAGAAATTTTTATGTTAGGTCTTTCCATAAATTAGCAAAATATAGTGCAAAGTAGGTTAAACTTATTGAACTTATTTACCAGCTTCCTATTAATTCAATAATATGTATTTTTCTACTTAAGAAAGAACCTACAAAAAAACCTAAAGCGAATGTAAACAAACCAAGAATCTGCTAATCGTTAATCATTTGATTGCAGCGCTATATGCGTCATTGTGGTTTTAGTTCCCAATAATGGTGCATAATATCACTTTTAGGCCTAGAGTTAAAGAAAAAGGGAATTTCATCAAATTTTACTGTTTTCTCAGAAATTGCTGATCAAAACCAAAATGTCGGATTGTCAGATGTGATGGATGATCCTGATATTAGTATGATACTCGTTGATGGTCGCGCGATAGTACCTATGATTTTGCCTGAGAAAAATGGTACCTTCATAGAGTATTCATATATTAAGTGCATTGCGAATTAGTTTCAAAAACCCAATTTACACAGAAAAGATGTAGTATTTTTGATATCTACAAACCTGACAGCCTCAAGTTTTGTACGAGCTAAAAAGGGTAAACGAACTCGTCGGTTGAGCTCACAAAGCCAGTACCAAGAAACTGGTCTGATTTCTTAAAAAATTAATTAAAACAAGCAAAAACTTGCTACCCAGATAACATCAGTACCATAACTAGAAACTGTCATAGTTGCCCTAGAGAAAAATATTGTATTCAAGATATACACTGGATAGGCTAGAACTCTGCATAGAAGAAGCAGTAGACCCTTGGGACTTTGGCATTGCATTATCGAAATGTTCTATATTGTCTTCTGTGGGTTGTTTTTGGCATAGGTAAATCCTATCGCAACCTTGACATAAGTAAAATGGTTGAAGCATTGGGAAGAGAAAAATGCAAAATTCAAACAGCTTTCCATGCTCTAACAGGCTGTGATACTACTTCAAAATTCTTATAATTAGGTAAAGTAATTTGCTGGACAACATGGAACAATCACCCAGACGTTCCATATGTCTTCTGTGTTCTCTCCAGGTCACTTTCAGTGGAAGAGGAATATGCTGCTTCTATTAAAAAGTTTGTCGTGCTAATACATGATCCCTGTAGCCAAGAAACAAATGTAAACAAAGCCTGACTTGTGCTATTTGCATAGAAAAATATTGTGTTCGAATAAGCGATATTCGTATGCGTTTGAGGCATAATTCTAGGTATTTTTTTCACATTTCCGGAAACAATTCTTCACCCCTCTCATAAGAAAAGCACGAAATTGTACAAAGGATATACGGGCTAGGAATTGTCAATTGTTGGTCCATAACTTTGCTGAGGAATTTGACCAAACCATTAATTGGAACAATTCGTGGTTCTTATTCGTTAGATTGCAGTGCACAATATTTACCCTATTCAAATACTCCTCCAGCCCTGGATCTTGTAACTCTTGAGATACTCTTATGGCAGAAACTATTTCATTTTTCGCATCATTTTTATTGTGCTGCTGAATATTTACTCTTGCTAATAACATGGTTCCATTAAGGACCCATTCTAAGTGAGAATTTCGACCTTCTTGTATACATTTCCTGCCGTATACTCTGGCAAGTTCCCATCTTTTCAACTCGACGTGATATCGTGACAATTCATGATAGCACCAACACATTTCATCAGGAGCAATAGCGTTTTTCAGACGACGTTCAAATATCTTTACTAGTTTTCTGCAAGAAAAAATATGAGAATTAATCTATAATTTATGTTATTGTAATAGAACTTCATTTTTATTAGTCTGACGACAAAAATTCGTAGAAAATGATTAAAAGTAGACGATATAACGAAAGAAAATTGAGAGCAGGAAAGAGGTTATTGAACCAAGGTTGATTTTTTTAGTCATATGGCCTATTTCCAACTAACATATGAATTTTTATCGTCGTAAGCGCGAAAGTCGAGTTATAGCGCAAAAATGGACGTAACGGTCGAACCTCGTAATTTCTGGCCTCGCAGACTAAACTTTGGCGATCTGTATCTCCTATCTGTTATTAGACCGAGATTCAAGACAGTCGTCATATAGTTTACTCCGAATTAACTTATGTGTACTTTTCCCGTCCGGCGCATAAAAACCGAGTTATGGTACAGAAATTGACGTACCCGTTCAAACAGGTATTTTCTGGCCTCGTAGGCCCAATTTTGACGTTCTGTATCTCCGAAACTATTTGTCATGGTACATTTTTCTCATTATATTGTCTACTTTAAACCTACCATTTGTATTTTTGTAGTCCGACGCGTGAAAATGACGTTATCCGTGAAAACGTAAACGACGTATGTTTTCAGAGTTTTTTTTACTTCATCTTTCACAGGTCATATCTCGATTCCGTTTGGTCGTATAGGAGCGAGTAAAAATCAGTTTTGTGCATAATTTAGTGGAATACAAAATATGTCAAATTGTTATTTATTTAAAGTAATTAATTGCGACTGTTTTAAACGAAAAACACCAAAATTGCACCTTTCGTAGTTAATAATTTCTGAACGCACCAATTATTTCTTCTGAAAATTTAAATTATGTTTTCTTACCTCCAAAACTACCATTCTATGAAAATAATCTTGTCTAAGAATTAGCTAATTATGAGATGACATCACGTATATTGCCTGATTGCATTTGCTTTGATTACCTGCTTAAAACAAATTTATTTTTGACATTTTATGACAGTAAAATTATAATAAAAATAATATATAAAAATACCTAACTTTGTCCCTATTGTTTATTGTTGGGTAGTCGTACACTAAATTACACCTCATGTCATAAGAATTACAAATTAATTTTGCACTGTGATATTTTTAAAAAACTCAAGCGGTGTCTAGGCAACAAGATTTTGTGCATTCATACTCAGCAAAATCGAGTTACCTACGTAATACCGTGATAGTTATTTACGATATAAGTGGTATAAAGATATTATTAACATACGCATTGTGAAGAATTGCCCCACGAGGTCGTAGGCCGAATTGGGGTAATCACTGCGTTAATAATGTAGTATCCCACGTATATCGTACCAAGTTTTATCTATCACCGCTAAAATTGTCTTAAACTAGGTTCTCTTTTAGTCCAAAATGTGCAAGAGTTTTCTCAAAGCTAATTTTTTGAGATTAGGTTACTTTTTAGTGATGGAAAATAACTGTAGAGTCAGCACTTCCGGTACCGGGACACCTGGCGCTGGGACGCTAGCAAAGGTGTAATATTAATTAACGTCTCTAAACTGTTTTCTCAAAGCTCAAAATTTATAGAGAACGAGCAAATATAATATAAAACAAGAATCCAACAGTCAGACAGCAAAATATAGGGACACGTGGCGTCAGCGCTACTTCATACCTGTCAAAAAAATGACGTGTGTCAAAGTGATTTCTCAAAGCTGAAATTCTCCAAAACATTAATTAAAACTATAAAGTTAATAAAGGAGACAGTCAGACTTATTTATGATAGGACCACGTCAGTCAGCAGTCGATAGATGTGAGAACGGTAACTTCGCGCATTAGTACGCCTTTTCTCAATACATATCGTTTATTTTAAATAATTTTAATTGTTTCTTAATAATTGTAATTATTATATATCAGTTATTATATAGATATCAGTTATTTTATACAAGAAAAAATAATTTTAATTATTTTATAACAGAAAAAAAAAGAATCATTGATTCATTGAAAAAAAAAAACATCTAATCGTCAGAATCATTGCCGTCGTCGTGTTCTTCGCCACTATCTTCATCAGAATAAAACGCGATTGCACCATATTCTTCTGCGTCATCAGTGGTGGTTGATTCCGAATCTATGTACAAATCAAAAATTCAGCGTTAAGCAATACATTACATTAATAAGTAAGGTTTTGAATCACATTTGCGAGTCGACTGGCAAAAATTACCTGCAGGTGTATCATCCGGTTGAATCAAAACGTCAGAAATGAAATTAGGTAGCTGATCGTCTTCGTACCAACTGAAATCATATCGGCCATCGATCAACTGCCAACCGTTTTCCTCTGGAATCATTGCAGTGGGCACTTTTTTTATCAGCATGACTCCAAATGTTCGATATATTTGTATTTGTTTTTTCAATTCCGTCTTGCATGGCGGTAAATTGGAACCATCAACGTTTTTCGTGGCAATTTTATTTGTCGTAGTTTCAGTTTCCATTTCAGCTTCAATTTCAGGATATTTAGCACAACCAACGTTCTCATTGTCGTCTTTAAGCACCTGCACCATTACACATTCTTCACCGTCCTTAAATTCTTCAAACACTTTACTGACTTCACTTTCGCTTTAACTAAACTTTATTTGTGGTTCATTCGAAGACGAAGACGACATTTTTACAAACTTTGACATAAATGCCGAACTTTTTTTCAGTTTCTTTCAGAGCTACCATTTTTCTTTTACGATTTTGCGCCCCAGACCATTTCGAAGACATTATTATTTTTTGAATTATGTCAATATTATAACGTCAACAAACACAATACACAACGCAAATTTAGTTTTTAATAACTAATATACAAAGTCCGAAGAAAGCTAGTACAAGCTGGCAAGCTGCAACAAAAGATGACACGATATGTTATATCTATTATACATATATTAATATGCTAACTGAAGCACTGGAAACTTAAACGCGTACCGTACTATACTGTTATAGTAATAATATTAATATAATGGACTGATTTCAACAATTCGCTTCTTTAGCAAAGAGTAGTTTATTCTTTGTTATTAGTTAGAGAATAAATAATAAAATTAAATACAGAAAATTCAGAACTCGGTCAAAGAAGACCGGCAGTCGGCGCTCTATATAAGAACGATAAAACGTAAACATCATAGCCACGCCAACACTTTGTACTCCGCCGGCCGGTATTACTTTGATTTTTTTTATCATACAGCACGCTTACCGATAGGCGGGTAGGTGCGGACTTATTTGAAGTGCGTGCTTTTGATTAAAATTTAAATTTAAATATTCAGAAACTACAACCGACTTGCGGCAAGTCAGCGCCCCCAAGATTCAGCGCCCCAGGTGACCGCCTGGCTCGCCTGCCCATCGGGCCGGCAATGATAACCCACATTCCATTCAGTTATAAAATAAACGATATGTATTGAGAAAAGGCGTACTAATGCGCGCAGTTACCGTTCTCACATCTATCGACTGCTGACTGACGTGGTCCTATCATAAATGAGTCTGACTGTCTCCTTTATTAACTTTATAGTTTTAATTAATGTTTTGGAGAATTTCAGCTTTGAGAAATCACTTTGGCACACGTCATTTTTTTGACAGGTATGAAGTAGCGCTGACGCCACGTGTCCCTATATTTTGCTGTCTGACTGTTGGATTCTTGTTTTATATTATATTTGCTCGTTCTCTATAAATTTTGAGCTTTGAGAAAACAGTTTAGAAACGTTAATTTATATTACATCTTTGCGAGCGTCCCAGCGCCAGGTGTCCTGGTACCGGAAGTGCTGACTCTACAATTACTTTCCATCACTAAAAAGTAACCTAATCTCAAAAAATTAGCTTTGAGAAAACTCTTGCACATTTTGGACGCCAGCTCTCCGACTATTTGATAGAATAATAAATTAATCAAGGTGACAATAGGATCTAATTCTTTTCAAAATGATAGCAATGCATACAGTACGTAGTGGTCGTGTCTTAGTTACCGAATAAAATAAATAAATAACAAATTGGAATTTTAAATTTTTCGAAGGTGAGACTACTGTTGTGTGTTGTAAGTTGCTTTAAAAAATAAGCTTCCCAGGTTGTTCTTCCAAAGAGCAAACATCATATGTGTCCTTTGGTATTGAGGAACAAGTAGATAACTTGATATCCTGGGTAAATCTGGAGTCAAATATGAATTGACTTTTAAAAGGTATGAGCAGTGGTTCCATTCGAAGAATGTAAAAGACATACTAACGACAAAGCATTGCTTGTATATTTTGAAGAGCTAAGTAACAGCCAGAAGCCCTCATCCCTTTAGTGTTACTACATATTACATATTACTTGTTACTACATATTGCCACACTCATTGAGATAATAAGATTATTACATATCTAAGATGAGTGCGATATGGTATAACTTATCCCACGGTGATAGATAATAGCTATTTATATTATGTGCCATATGAGGTATTTTATAGCACGCGTCTGAAATTTACAAAATGAACTGTAGGTGAGTTCTGTAAACAGACGAGTGCTATAAAATACAGGTATGACACGTATAATATACAAGATTTTATTTACGCTCGACATTAATTTTTTCATACATAAAAAAACCACAAATTAATCAATATTATTTATTGTGAACACACAATATCTACAAGTAATAATTAATTAATACTAAATAATCAACACTACTTATAGTAAATATTAATCACTAAAGCTGGCCGAGGTGGCTGGAGTACAGCCACGGTCTTGCGCTGGTGTCACACGTGCCGGTTTAGAAGTGATTTACGCTGCAGTCTTATTTGAAAGGTTAATGCGTGAGGTTGTACTTACAAATTATACATAATGTCAAACGCGCCAAAAGGTAAAAAACGACCGTACGCGGACACAGTGAATAAATTTATCCGTGACTTTCCGGATTTATTCTATGACGGATGCAAAATAATTTGTAAAATTTGCAATCAAGACTTAATGTGCTGGCACAAAACAAATTGTCGTCGTCATATCAATACCGTGCAACATCAAAATAAAAAAAAATGGCATGCCTTTGACAACTCAGTTTATGTTTGATTTATTGTTAATGTTAATAGCCTGTAATATTCCGCTACACATACTGGATAAACAACCATTTCGGGAGTTTTGGAATAAATACAATCCCCAAGTGAACTTACCAAGTCGTACATCGTTACGTAGATATATTCCAGCTGTTCGTGAAGACATTGTAAATAGGATTAAATGTGGATTAAAAAATACACGGCTCTGGTTATGTATTGACGAGACGACAGATTGTAAAAAAATTCTATTTTAAATATTATAGTACGTATACTGGACCCTCTTAAACCAACATTTCCACGTTTACTAGTTAGTAAAAGACTAACTGCGTGTACTGGCGAAATTATTACGCGTGTGGTGTTAGAGACATTCGAAAAATTTGAATTTTCAACAAGTCAAGTATTGATGTTTGTGACTGATGGTGCCGCAACAATGCGCATGGTAGGCCGTTCTCTTCAAAGAGACAATTGTAGGTTTTTACATGTTACGTGTAAAGTGCATGCGTTACATCTTGTGGCAGAAACGATTCGAAAATGTTTTCCAGAGGTAGATGCATTAATAGTAAATACAAAAAAAGTATTTCTCAAATCTCCTAAATGGCTTCGAGCATTTCACAGACAGTGTCCTGGTATCCCTGAACCACTAGAGCCGATTCTTACATGTTGGGGAACGTGGTTGAAAGCGGCTTTTTATTACGCTGAATATTTTCAACAAATAAAAGCTGTGACACTACAGTTCAACCCTAACGAGGCTGCAGCTATTAGGGAAAGCCAGACAAGCTTTCAAGACGTTTCCCTTGAAACAGATTTAAAAACTATTAATAACAATTATAGAGGACTACACGACGCAATAGAAAAATTACAAAATTCTTCGTTATCGATGATATTTTACACAAGTTGTTGGCTGTTAAGGTAGAAATTATTTCTTCAATAAAAAACAGACAAATTTATTTCCTATTTTTATTACTAGAGGACTTCCAGCCAAGTATATGAACAATTTGTCCTACGTTTCGTCCGAGTTTTCGGACTTTTTCAAGGTTAAAAGCTAAAAATAATTAAAAATAATGGTTTTACATAAGTCGTAAATTAGATTAGTGACAGAATGATAACAGTGATAACAGCACGTATGAAAAATGTAAGGATAAAACGCGAATTACCCAACAAGAAAATAATACAATAGTTAAGGATCTCTGTAAAAAAGGCTTTATTGATAAAAAAATATATAACAGATTAATATCACATAATGGAATCTCACCAAAATTATATGGTTTACCAAAAGTACACAAGCCTAATATACCAATGAGACCAATATGTAGCTGCGTACAAGCACCGAACTACGAAATTCCAAAATTTCTATCAAATAGCTTAACAAATGTAGTAGGGAAAACTATTTATAGCTTGAAAGACTCCTGGGAGTTAAAAAAATTTGTTGATGAAATCAACATCCCGGAAAACTATATATTAATCTCTCTTGATATTACATCACTATATACAAATATACCAATAGACTTAACAATAGAAGCCATCAAAAATAAATGGAATGATATCAAACAATTTACAACCATAGAGGAAAAAGAATTTATCTCTACCATAAAATTTATATTAAATTCAACATACTTCTCATTCAATAAAACCTTTTATAAACAAACAGAAGGACTAGCTATGGGCCAACCACTTTCAGCTGTATGTGCAAATTTAACTCTGGAATATCTAGAAAACCAACTAATACCGACACTGTCAAATAAAATTGCATTTTATAAACGATACGTAGACGATTGTCTACTATGCGTTAATAAAAATGAAATACAGTACATATTACAGAAATTCAATGAACAACACAGGAAAATAAAATACACATTAGAAACAGAAAATGAAAATAAAATAAACTTCTTAGACCTGACTTTAATTAGATCTAACAGTAGAATTAAAACCAATTGGTATCAAAAAAGTATCAGTTCGGGACGATATACCAACTTCCAATCAAAAACCAGTAATAAATACAAAATTAGCGTTATAAACAGCCTCGTGGACAGGGCCATTTTACTATCAGATAAATTGTTTCACAAAGAAAACATAATTAAAATCAAAAACATTCTTTTAAATAACTTTTACCCGCCACCTTTTATGAATAAGTATATCCAAAAGAGAATACATATAATAAATAATAAAAGCAATAAAAATCAAGTTGACATAGATTTACAACCTAACTGCTTTGGACCTATATTTAACAACACCAACCAGGACAGAAATCAAAACAATCCAAATAAAGACAAAATATACATATCGGCACCATACATACCACAAGTATCAGAAAAAGTTCAGAAAGAATTAGGTAAATATAACATACAATTAGCATACAGAAATGATAATAGCATAAAAAATAAATTATATTCAAAACTAAAAGATCCAATAGAGAAATTAAATCAAACCCATGTTATTTATAAAATTGATTGCTCAGATTGCGATAGGTGTTACATTGGACAAACCCAACAATATTTAAATAAACGTATAAATCAACATAAATTGTCAATTAGAAATTCCATAACAACTCCTAATTATTCATGTAGCACAGCATTAACAGAACACGCCATAAATAATTCACACAGTTTTAACTTTCCGGATACAACCATACTGCATAAAGAAAGAAATACCAAAAAACGCATGTTTTTGGAAATGGCCGAAATACAAAACAACAAAAAAACAGTAAATTATCAAACAGATATAGAAAATCTAAGTAGCATATATCGCAATCTTATTCAATAGTAAAAATTTTTTTAAACATCCTGTATATGTGCTAACTGCAAAACCTCTTCTCAACTCCTATCCAATATCATGTGAATGTTTACAATAACTCTGTCACTCGGACCATAAATATACTCCAGCTGTTATAATTACCTACTCTTAAAAAGAAACACATCAACGACCACACCAAATACTGACCATTCTCTGCCTAACTCGTTGAACTACACGTACATCACATACCCATCAAATAAAAAAAAATGATGAAAAACAAAATAAAACCCACCCATACAGTGAAATTAAAATAGGAAATTTATATTAGGTAAGAAAACACTTTTTTAGATATGCATTCTGTCACTAATCTAATTTACGACTTATGTAAAACCATTATTTTTAATTATTTTTAGCTTTTAACCTTGAAAAAGTCCGAAAACTCGGACGAAACGTAGGACAAATTATTCATATACTTGGCTGGAAGTCCTCTAGTAATAAAAATAGGAAATAAGTTTTTCTGTTTTTTATTGAAGAAATAATTTCTTCGTTGTCGTTAGTGGAATCGCTGCAAATAGTGGACGACGTAAATACACAGCTACAGGCTATAAGTGACGCAAAAAATAATCGCGTTAGTGAAAAATTCGAGAGTGTATTACAGAAAGATCCTGATTTTAGCAAATTAAGACAAATTTGTGATGGTGCATTTACAACTTCATTAAGTGAGTTCACAGATTATTTTACTTATGCCTGTATTACATCCGTAGATGCCGAACGGTCATTTTCAAAATACAAACATATTTTTTCACCAAAGCCAACATCGCTGACGGAGACAGCTGTAGAAACATACCTGATGCTATTATACTATAGATCTTCCCCACTTTGTGATGACGAAAACCAAACTACTTCATAAATCTGCTTAAAATGGTGAGTTTTATACAAATTTTTATAAAATGTAACATTATTGTTAAAATTTATTTGCATTTATTGTACTTATTCAAGTATTATGATATGATGTAAACATATGAGTCATATGACGGCTCTGTCGGCCAGGTGACCTCGGCCAGCTTTATTAATCACACAATTTTGACAATTTATGAGATTAACTCCAGATTGGGAAGATGTTGCCTTTGTATTAACAGTGGTACAAACATCCAATTTGTTTTGTGATGCTGATGAAGTACTCTCACCTAATAATTGAATTACAGTTTTCTTTTTATTTTCTTCGGAGGTTTCAATGTACCCCTCTGCAATTGCATTACTCTTCCATCCACCATGCCTTTTTACCGTTAAAAGGTTGGCTCCAGCATTCGCTAGTATTGACGTTGAGGAACGTCGGAAACAGTGTCCAGTATACTGTCTAGGGTTGGATAGGTTCAGGAAATTGGCAATTTTATAAGGTACTGCCCCAATTGTATTTATACCAATCGGTATATTAACACATTTCTTATTTCTATATGTAACGAAATAACGATTATGTGTACAATTTGTAGGTCTCATTTCAGCATACTTTTTAATAGTATCCATCATATCAACACCTTCTATGTCTCCTGGTGTTATAAAAAATTCTCATTAATTTTTGTTTTTGTATCTCTAACTCGGACTTTGAAGCAACTTTATTTATTTATAACATCTTCTTTTAATAAGTTTGTCAATTCCGCTCTTCTATAGGCACCCGCCACTCCAAAAATCAGTAAGACCTTAAAAAATAAATATTTTGTTGAAAAAGTAAGAAGAATATTGAAACAAATCACCTTTAAATCCAAATATATTTCATTGTCGGCTGTTTGTCGAAATGTTGTTGCATGTTTCTTGGTTAAAATTTTAGATTTTTTCGGTTTATAGCATTCCGATTTTCTTTTAAGCATGGCAAATAAATTAGCACATTCTTTTACGTCTACGTTTTTCAGATGCACTTTCCTCGACATCTGCAGGCAAATCTTCGTCGGAAAATATCATTTTTATAGAATTTATTTTGATTTCAACGTTTTCAATACATTTTTGGTAATAACCAAGTTAATAACAACAGCGGTTTGTTGATATCTCCTTAGCAACCGCTGGTGTCGGTCGCTTCATCGACCAGCCAACTATGCCGCGGAGTGTTACGTTATGATTCCAACCCAACAGTGACAGACATCATAACTTATGACGTTTGTCAGTGTTGGGTTGGAGAATAAAATCATCACCGATTTTATTAGTTTTTTTTAACCAGACGTAGACCGGTTTCGAACTTAATTGTTCTCCTCTCCTCTCCTCATGGCATACTGAGGAGAACAAATAAGTTCGAAACCGATATATGTCTGGTTAGGAATTGGCAAATGATATTGGCTATCGATCTATCATGATTTGAAGGTGTAATCCAATGCAGGTCGGGGTATTTGCCCGCTGAGTAGTTGTTTCGTTCAAATCATATTTAATAACGACGTTATTTACAAACAAAATGCTTGGACTGCTGCAATAATACAACTTCAACAACTGTTTGTGACCGAATTGATTGACAGGTACAAATGGCATTCAAATAATTATTTACGTATTTCCATGGCTAACTCAAAATAATTTCTGCTCTATAGCGGGTTTGCATGCTTTTGAAAAAGAGCTAATATCTCTGAAAATATTACCTTAAATTAAGATCTGTAAAAACGCGCTTTATTTCAAATGGAACGGGGGTCTGGAGAAATGACAACAAATTTTGAAAACTCAGTGGCGCGCTTTTTTTTTTCATGAAATAATTCCATTGCATGCCATTGATGTGTCACATTTGGATAAGCATAGTTCCAAAAAACAACCCTAAGCAATGAAGGTATGCATTGTTTGATTGACTCCTTGTTTTTAGAAGACATTATAAAAAATGGCTTATTTTTGTAATCTTTGACACCTTGTATCATTTAAGATGAGAGTGAGAGACATATATGTCATATTTCTCAGGGAGAGTATTCTCCCAAAGTATCAAGTTTAAAACTAAACCACCCTGCATAAATAAATTAATAGTTTTAACGAACATTATTAATTTCCTCTATTTCAATTTGAATAATATGATGATAGATTATGTCCTATTTTTAAAAGCGGAAATTCAAGCGAAATTAGTAACTACAGAGCCATTTCAATTCTCTGTAATTTTGCAAAGGTCTTCGAGATTTCATTGTATAGCCGCATCTATCCTTCTGTAAACACTTTAATATCATCGTACCAACATGGTTTCATGGAAAAGCGATCAACATTCTCTAATGTATGCATCATAAATCAATATATTTCAAAGGTACTCGACATTCAAGGCCAGGTGGATGTGATATATATACTGATTTCTCGAAGGCCTTCGATTGCATAGATCATGAGCTTCTTTTGGGGAAACTGAATATGTTCGGATTTAGCTCTTATCTTATTAACTTTTTTTAGGTCATACTTAAGTAACAGAAAACAGTATGTAATGTACTATGTGCATGAGTCTGAACTTTTTATAGCAACCTCGGGTATACCCCAAGGTTCCAACCTTGGACCATTACTCTTTCTGCTATTTATAAATGATCTTACCACTGAAGTAAACTGTGAGAAATTGGTATTTGCCGATGATCTGAAAATCTATGCAAAAATAAGTAGCCTTGACGATTGCGAAGAAGTTCAAGAACAACTAAAATCAATCGAAAACTGGTGTAATAATAACAACCTTCATTTAAATGCTACAAAATGTAAAGTAGTTACTTACACTCGGAAAATTAACCCAGTATTGTATGACTATACCTTAAACTCTCTTATACTTGATCGTTGCGAAACAATAAAAGATTTAGGAATAATATTCGACTCAAAACTCACTTTTTTGAATCACATCGAGCAAGTTACTGCATCGGCGTTAAAAATGTTAGGCTTTATCACCAGAAACTGTCGTTCAGTCTCTAATGAGTTTGCTCTAAAAACACTTTACTATACTTATGTACGATCAAAACTGGAATACTGCTCATTAGTCTGGTATCCGTACTATGCCTCCCATAAAAACACAATTGAGAATGTGCAGATACAACTTTTCTACTTTAGAATCACGGCGCATAATAAATAATCTGAAAATATTATTTAATCTATTTCACAATAAACTGGACTGCTCTCCACTTCTAGCCACGATTTCGTTTCACATACCACGAGTAACCTCTCTCCAAAGTATAACTTTTCATTGTGAGCTAGCTAGAACTAACGTTCTCCTTAAATCTCATATATATGTGATGTGCAATAACTTCAATGAGATCTCAAATACTTGTCACATAAATTGTAGCAAATTTTCGGAAATTATTGCTGCTGCCAGTAATAGGTTTAATAACCAATATTAGTCCCTCTTCCAGCCTTTTATTTCTTAAATGTGTATCTGTATGTATATGTTATTTTACATTAAACTTTCTATGTTATTATTACTTAATTATACATTATATTATTGACAATTTGTAACCTTTCTTTTTTACCATTATCCATATGAGATTACTTCCAATATTAGGTATTATTATTATTATGTAACCTTTGTGTCTATCTTTATCTATGTGACATTATTTTTATTATTAGGTAATACTTTTTACCATTACTAATATTATATTATTAATTGCTTTTTATTGTATTTGTCCTGTAATTGGATCGTTGATCTGTTGGGCAATAACTGATTATTATTATTATTATTATACTTACTTATAATCGACAAAAACATTCTTAAACTCGTTTACAACAGAATCATGAGATGGTTCTCTGCTAATTGGTAAACCAAATGCCATATATATCCGTTTTTCTTGGTCCCATACATACTGATTTGTATTAAGCCTATTAAGGTCATAAAATCCTCTGCGAACAAGTGCATAAATTTCTTCTAAATATACCTCTTTATCCATAAGCAATTTTTTAGACTTAGAATCACAATACATCTTAAGTTTCTCAACCAAATCCAACATAATTCGTATTCTTCTCTCTTTGAAAGCTTCTTGCATTTTACAAAGTAGAATATCGGCTTCTTTTTTGGTAATTTGTTGTTGAACTTTCAGTTCTTGTTCTTGTCTGAATTTCAGGGCACCACTAGATGTAGCTTCTTGATATTTTATATAATAAAATGGCCTCCTAGTTCTTAATAGTTCCTAAGGTTTAAAATACATACAATTAAGCATTATGGCATATACTGATAATTTGAATAAAAAACGCAACACAAGAATTTGTTGAGGAATTTTGTTGACATTTCCAGAGAAATTTTGCTCTTTTGTAGCTTAGAAGCGATTACATTTTCAACAATAAATTATGTTTTCTGGCCTCTTTTGTACTTTTTCATTTTAAAGTGCTGATAGTCCAGTTAGTAGAGAACTAAAAGCAGCTTTCGCTGTCATTTTTTGAAAAATGGCGACAAAAATTAAATTCGCCCTTATACCTCATTTACCGTATTTCTACCGTTAAAATAGTTGTTTGTAAATATATATAGAAAAAAATTCGTATAAAAACAAAGTGTTTAAAGTATTGTCCCCTCTATTCAACAGTTAGCTCTCAAATATGCAAATCGGATAATTTGTCTATTCTAAAATATAGATAATCCACACGACAAGTTTCTAAATAAAATATGATTCAATTTAGACTTCCATTTCAATATATTAAGAAAAAACGGAATATTTGAAAAATCATGTAGTTTTGTATTTATTATTTTAGTTCAGTTCAATACAATTATTAATTCTCCAACTCGTCTGCTTAAATTCAAGAATTTTTAGTAAAAATTTTATCAAATTAACCATGATTAGAAACAATCAGTAATGCCAGTCATCATTCTCTTATGTCAAAAAATGGCACCTCGTTTAAATTACACCCTCGAAGACATTTTGAATTTGTTTATTATTTATGGAGAATGTGATAAAGTAATATCAAGAACTTATAGTACATTTGCTACTCGATATCCACAAAAACGGAAACCGTCACCAAACACTGTAAAACGCATACTGGATAATTTTAAAAACTATGGCTCTGTCAAGGCAAGAATTCAAAAACGGAAGACTATTGTTGATGACGAAAACGTGGAAATAGCAATTCTGGGATATTTTCATGCATTTCCAATGATGTCATTAAGACAAGCTGCTCTGGAATCGGGACTATGCAAGGATTCAGTTCACAGAATCTTAGTTAAACATAAATTTCTCCTGTTTTCGTTCCAAATGGTTCAACGATTAAAAGAAACAGATTTCCTAAGAAGAGAAAATTTTTATGAATTTATTCTAATGAGGTCTGTAGGCGACGATTATTTAGGAAATATTATATGGTCAGATGAGGCTAAATTTACCAAAATTGGACTTTTTAATCGATACAATTCGCATTATTGGAGTGATTCGAATTCTCATGTGTTCAGGGAGCGAAAATTTCAAGAAAGTTGGCAGTGTAATGTTTTAATGTTTACCGTGCCATTAGAAACGACAGAATGGTGGCATTAGAATTTTATCAGGAAAATATAAACAGTGAGTTATAAAGATTTCTTCTTCTGTTAATATGTAGTTAATTTTTTTGTTTGTTTTTTTTTTAGGTGAAAGATCTAAATATTTTACAAAATTTGAATAAAAACTATTTAGAAAATTTACCTCTCGCCGAACATAGAAACAAAATTTTATCAGCACGACGGTGCTCCCCCACATAATGCGTATTTGATAAATAATTTTTTACAAGAAACTTTTTTACGATCAATGGATCGTCAATAATGGACCTTTCCTATGGCCTCCACGCTCGCCCGATTTATCAATTTTGGATTATTTTATTTGGGGAACTATTAAAAATAAAGTTTATGAAAGCCCGTTAACAACTTATAACGTAGGGGTTTCCCTCGCTATTTTATTTATGAACTTTTCTTTAATTCTCAAATGAAACAATCAACTTAAAAAAAATACATATATTTATAATTTAACATAACAAAACAAAGACTCTTTCAGGGTGCAGTCAGCAAGTAATAGACCCGTAAACACCTTAAAACTAAAACCACTACCATTATATATAGTTCCTTGAACAGTTTAATATAAAAGGGCGCCACCCTCCTTTCTTTATCGTTTATATATCTATAGTCAAAAAATTATAAAGCACTAATGCCGTAGAAAGGGGGAAAGAACGGGCTATTCTTCACTCAAAGTTTATCACAAAGTTCATAAGCAAAACTAAAGCTCTAGGGGGCTTTCTCCACCTCTAGAAAGATAGGCTCAATCAGCCTTTTGATGCAAATATTAATCTGCAGATTTTTAGCTCCAACTCAGAGCGGAAACTAGTTAATTTCTAATAGGTACCTATTTTAACAATAATAAGAAGTTACTCCGTAACTTCATTACTACAATAGCTTAACTAGACAAACTCGTGAACACAAATTCAGCAACGTAAACTGGGTACTACCTCGTTCAAAGGCCAAACCAAGTCTACATATAAAACATAACGTACTCACAAAGGTAACGTACTGAAACGGAATACACATCCAGATATCCCTTACCCAAGATGTAATGACTTGGGGTGGAATATGCTATGGTAGTACACCATTAGTTTTCATTCGGAGTAACTTGAATGTTCCGAATACATAACAGACTTGCTGGAATCCGTTGCATTGCCTTTCCTACAAGGCCTGAATAATCAAATTTTCCCGCAAGATAATGCCCGTCCTCAACGAGGACTCCTCATATGACAAGGGTTATAATAAACTTCTTACACGAGCTAATGCTGTGCTGTTTCTATGGTCAACACGATTAAACATGTTTGGACTATGATTGGTAGAAGAGTGGGACATTTATCCCATCTCCCGGATAATTTGAACGATCTTTGTTTTCGTATCCAAGAGGTTTGGGATGAGGCACTCAAAGCCGATATTGATAATCTCATTGAAAGCATACCTAACAGAAAAAAGGATTATATTTAAAATTGCGGTGGATCCACTCATTACTATATAACTTTTTATTCCCCGTCACAATGCTGTAATTTTATTCACGTATTATTGGGGAACAAATTTGGTTGAAATTTTATTAAAATTGTTCAACGAAAAAAGCCATTGCAATTTTTTTTCCAACCAAAGTGTGTACGGATACAATACGTGCCAATTGCTAAATATTTTTTAAATATCAAGATAATATTTTACAGTCTGTTCTGCTTGAGCTAAAATTAATTTTTAGTTCATTTATGCTCAGTTTACATACATAAGACGTTGATAGCAGAACAAAATCATTTCATAATCAGTCGACTTTTTCGTTGAAGTTGAAGTTTTATTATGAAAAGTCGCAGGAAGCGAAAATTATCACTAAATACTAAATTTTATAACCGAAAACAATTTATTTAAATTTGATAAAAATTATTACTGGTATAAAATATTTCATTTAAAATAAAAATAATTAATAACAAAATAAATAACATTATCTACATACTCGTACATACCTGTTTGTAAGATACGGTTTTATATCCAATTTTGGCCAGTTTCTTAATTTTAGCAGTCCCTTTATGATTTGGACACACTGCACCAGGTCGAGTTTGTAGCTTGTTTAAAAATATTTTATCTAAATACATAGAATCTAGATATTTTTCTGCCATATAATTTTCTATATTTGTTGTATAATTTTGCAAAGGCTTGAACAGAAAAGGTTGGCTATAGGGAGGAATTGGATTTTCTTCAGGTTTATGACTATGAAGACTATCTTTAATACCTAAGGAGAAATCGAAGAATATATTCTTTGTTGTTTGGGTAGCGATATAAAAAAAATTATTATACGACTTCGATATCATGAGATCTATGATAGCTAGAAACTTGATTTAAAAACATAAATAAACTAGACAAAAAAGTCTATAACAGGAAATTGTTTTCGTATATACTGGGTGAGCCAAGACGAATCTACAGGGTGAAGTAACATTTTTTTAAATGAAATGCCATGTCTACCAGAATATTTTTTGAAACCTCTTTCATTAAAGAAATGTCACTTGTCAAACATAATAGTTGTCATTTTCATAGCTCACTTTTATAATGTTAACTTTTCCATATTTACAGTAACTAGTTTAACTAAGATATTTGAGGTTTAATAACTCAAAAACGGTATATGGTAGGGGTAACATATGGTGTATATTTGAAAACAGGAACAAAGGATCATTTCAAAAATACTATACAGGGTGTCCCATTTAAAATAAAATATTATTTTTTGTATGCCCTGATATCTGCACGCTACTGTACTTTTGACAGCATCTTAATAAAATTCAGTCATAACCACACAACTTTTATTTAAAACTTTTTTTTTCTGTAGGCAATAATAACGATGATAAGGGGTGAGTAATTTATAATGAATAAACGTGTACAATTTCGGGAAAAAAAATTAAAAATTTTTATTGCTTTCCTGGACGAATCTCGACGAATTATTATGAAAAAACATAACTTAATGGAAAAAAAATCTGTCTGCATTTCTGTAGTATCGCGATAGCAGCAACAGTTTTAGAGATAAAGCTTTCAAATTTGGTACACATGTTCTAAAGGTCAAAGACAATGATAAATTCGATGATGAGCAAAATTGGCCAGCTGAAAGGAGGTCCACCGGACCCAAATCTTTTTATTTGTCTTTACAAAAACAATATTATTGATGAAATATTATAAATCATGTCTACTATATCAAGCCAATAAAATATATATTCCAATTACTTAAATAAAGCTGATGTAAACTTAAATTTTTTATACATTTGACCTCATAAAATGGGGTTAGGATAAATTTAACAGTTTTACATTTGAAATGTCTAATTTAGTTACAAAAATGTCAATGTCAATAAGAAGAAATTATTAAAATATATGACAAGAATTATTATTGATATTGTTTCATGAGGTAAGTAAAGAATTAAATAGAATGGTTTTTTTACATCAGAATGATATTTACTGGTATAAGAAAGTTATGTGCTGGCCATATCGCATATTTTATTTATAAAATTTTGGTCAGACTTATGTGTGTTTTAAATGGTCTAAGTTGCAAAAAAGGTCTTATTATATTTTCATAAATTACGTTTTCATATAACTAGTTTTGGAATCAATCCCCATCCTTAAATACACTAAAATGCGAAGTTTTTGGTAAAAATATTTATACGAAAAAACAAAAAAATGTTAAAAAAAGGGGGAAAAACAAAATATGTAGGTTAATGCCCAAAATTCTAAGCTGTGCTTTATATGTCATTACCTCGCACCAAATTTCAGTCGTAAAGCAACTTCGTATTTTCGTCATTTTTGAAAACCAAATTTTCTTTCCAACTTTAACCCCATCTACCTCTAAAGCAAAGCCGTTTAAGAAATATGTCATATGACCTGTTCATCTCAAAATAATCAGAGGAATGACCTCCTGCATTTGTTAACTTAATTAAAGACCATCAAGTATGTACAGTGTGGTAATTTTATCTTGATAACATTTTGATCTGATATAACTCTTTTATTTTTAAAGTGTACCAAAAACCTAACTGTCTTTGGGTTTTTCTGATGATAAAAAAAACTTAGTGACGTATCCTGTAATTTGGTTTTTAATTCATATTAATAACTTTAAAAGTCTCAGATAGAAATATCTTGAAAACGAAAAAGAAAGATAATAGCATATAGATACATATTTCTCAATAGATAACTAAATGAGCTATACGTATAAATATAAATATAAATACGGTGTGGAAATTAAGTAACGCATATATTCAGTAATTCCGTTGATATTAATTTTTTTGGAAAAAATCTCGAAGGGGTATAGCGATTTTAACTTCAGCAAATATTTTCAGTCTATTTTCAGTTTCTTATGTCATTTATTTTTTTAAGTTATGACGTCTTCGACTTTTTTTAAATCACAACCTATATTTTTTATTACTGATTTTGGTAGTAGTTTTTATTCCGGTTCTGACCGTATAATATTTTCAATATTTGAAAAAAAATCGAGAAAAACAGTCTTAAATTTCAAATAACAAAAATTCATTAAATTGGGAAAATTTATCTAGTTGCCTAAGTTTGACGGAAAGTTATCGACGGCAAATTCGTTTTTATTTTGAAATTATACAAATAGTTGAAAAATCGAACTAATGTGATACACCGGCAACTAGATAAATTTTCCCAATTTAATGAATTTTTGTTATTTGAACTTTAATACTGTTTTTCTCGATTTTTTTCAAATATAACATGTTGAAAATTTTACACGGTCAGAACCGGAATAAAAACTACTACCAAAATCAATAATAAAAAAATATAGGTTGTTATTAAAAAAAAAGTCGATGACGTCATAACTTAAAAAATAAATGATATAAGAAACTGAAAATAGACTGAAAATATTTGCTGAAGTTAAAATCGCTATACCCCTTCCAGATTTTTTTCCAAAAAATTAATATCAACCGAATTACTGAATTTATGCGTTACTTAATTTCCACACTGTATAAAGGGTAATTTAAAAACTCAATGTCGTTTCCGATTAAACCTGATATCAGATCCGGAAGTGCTTATATTTCATATAACTTCTGGGTATAATACTACAGATTCCACGAATATTATACAGGGTGTCAAAATTTGGAGAAAACGGTTTCTTGACCACCCCTCGTATAATTAAAATCTGACAAAAGTTTTTTCAACGGATTCGGTATCAACGGCAAAAAGTGCACGTTAGTAGTTTTGAAATTACCCTTTGTCTTATTCGTCTCACAATTCAGACAACAATAAATTTGTTCTTATTATTATAGCAAGAAACATCGAAACAATAAAAAACGTGATGTAGGTAAAAATCTATAATTTATTATTTGCAGTTTTTTATTTTACCAATTAAATTAAAATACGTTATGTTGGAATTTTCAATGTCTGATCTTTTGTTTACACTATTACTGTCCTTTTTTTGAACCTTCAAATTCTTTTAAATATCAACTATTAGTTATTTTATAGTAATTTATTTTTGTTTTAGAATATGTTAAAAATTGTCAATTTACTTTTTTTTGTTATCTTTTGTATACAGTCCTGAGGACAATTTAATTAATATCGAAACGTCGACTATATATAAATTAGTTTCTCTATAAAATTTGGCCTATCCCATGGTTCACTGATACTCTACGAGCCATAAAAAAATCAAAACTAAGGCTTGGCATAGATTTAAAAGCAGTAGAAGACCTGTAGATAGAAAATACAACTGTGAGATGCAAAACATCTACAACACCATTGAAAAATGAACAAAAAGACTTTCTTAATTTCCATATTAATCAAAAAATAAAAGTGGAATGAAAAATAATATTAACTGAAAATTTTTTGTTAATTATTATTTACTAACTTTTACGTATCTTATCACAGATAAGTATAACATATATCTTTTTAAACAATTATTTTCCCGGCTATTTGCCAAAACGCTGAAACTTGGATTACAAAAAAGATAATATGCACATTATGTTCAGTACAACTGACTCAATAATGTTATTTTTAATTTCAACTATTCTGTCTAGTAAAACCAAAAATAAATAAAACACAAGGTACTCACCAGTTGACACTCACTTTAAAAAACTTTAAAATATCTACCGACACGTGTTTCTGCTTGCCATAACGTCATCAGCGTAGCCAGCACATTTAAAGAATCCAAAGTAAGGAAACTTGTAAACCTTAATGTAATAAACATTAATGGCTTCAGAGAACAGAATAATTGAAATTATACAGTGGATATACCCCTTAGGGTCAATGAGATAATTTAAAAACAAATTAAGTTCCTTCTTTTTAAACAATTATTTTCCCGACTATTTGCCAAAACGCTGAAACTTGGATTACAGAAAAGATAATATGCACATTATGTTCAGTACAACTGACTCAATAATGTTATTTTTAATTTCAACTATTCTGTCTAGTAAAACCAAAAATAAATAAAACACAAGGTACTCACTAGACAGAATAGTTGAAATTAAAAATAACATTATTGAGTCAGTTGTACTGAACATAATGTGCATATTATCTTTTTTGTAATCCAAGTTTCAGCGTTTTGGCAAATAGCCGGGAAAATAATTGTTTAAAAAGATATATGTTATACTTATCTGTGATAAGATTTGTAAAAGTTAGTAAATAATAATTAACAAAAAAATTTTCAGTTAATATTATTTTTCATTCCACTCTATATTTTAACTTTTATCAAGAAGAGGAAGTTAATTTGTTTTTTGAAAAATAAAAAATCCAAAAATGTATAGTCTACTTTAAGATCTAACGGAGTCATTAAATCTAAGCAAAATTTTGCACTCCTTCCTGAAAACCTCTACGATGAAAACAAGATCAAAAATTTCTTTATTGATTCTATACCATGTAATAGCATTCCTGAAAATTATCTATCACATTTCAAATATAACAGCTACACACATAGCAGCTTCGATCTATAATATGCCTCAGTAGAAGTTATTCACAATTTAATTAAAACAAAAACCTTACACAGTTATGACATGACGGTATCTCAGACAAAATTCTACAATTAAGTTTAACACACACTATCACAGACTATAAATTTTTCATTTAATATTATTATTATTATTATTAAACGAAAAATTCATATTGATACTAGGCTATTATCTCTATGCATAATGAAAAATTTTACTAACTTCACTTTTATGTAGTAATCTCAGAAATAAAATATATGAAAGTTATTTAATAAAAAATATACTTACTCAAACATTCTTCATCGCCTTCCTCAATGCTTTCGGGTTTAACAGTTTTTTTGGCTATATTGGGGGCAACAGGTTCTTGCAGGTCTTCTTTTATAATTGAGCTTTTCTTTCTCTCTTTAGTTTTATTCTTTCTAGGTTTAGGTTCGAACGGCTTTTGAGCTTCATAATTTTTCTTCCAAGCCAATTTCCTAATAACACGAAAATGATCACGTAATGGCCTGCCTGCTCGTTCTCCAACACAATTTTCTATAGCGTTCGAACACTTAAAGCCAGAAAAAGAAGGTGTAAAATGTTTTATTAATCAATTTACATTAGTAAGATACCTATTTTAAATTTATTTTCTTGATATCAGAACACGAATTAGAAGGCAAATATTTTATGTTCTGTTGTGTAACATGACTATAGGCCTCAACCTGGTGAAAAATTGCCTAGGCCCGCTTTGTGCTATTGATACATTCTGGTTTTTTGATTCATTTACTACCTAACTTTATAACTAGATTGACCACATTGAGAAAATGCAAATAAACAGTAACCGTACTGCCATAAGAATGAATTCTCTTAAGAATGCTATTTCTGAAGTCGAGACCATCAATGCTTATTGGGGGGGAGGTGAAATAGAACAGCTGAAAGACAGAGTCTCTCCCTTGTAATTTAATCTAGTCAAATGAGGAAAATTAATAACGGATAAACTTTTAAAACTTGGCAAAGATGTTCATTCAGGCGGACTATTAAACATGCTAAAAGCACTGGGCTCAATCTGTTGCACTTGAGTCGCAATCTTGGAAAAATGATGCCCCGATTGAGTTCTTTACTTATATTTCGCAAATCATTAGCGATATCGGAATTATGTTTCACATTAACAGATTAATGAAATCAGTATATACTGAATATAAAACTTTCTATACCAATCTACTCATAGATGAGAAAAGGAAATACTATGAACAAAAAACAATCAATTCAGATAATAAAACCAAAGCTGTATGGAATATTATAAATGCTGAAAACAACAAAATTAGCCAAAAAAATAATAAATTCGAAGGAATTGTTATAAATAACGAAACCATTACTTCTGCTTTAGAAGCAAGTAACGCATTTAATAATTTTTTCATTACAGCGGCACCCAACCTTGTTCGTAGGAGTCCAGTAAACCCCAATTTAGCACATATATCGATAAACGTAAATTCGATATATCTTTCAAAAGTAACTCAAAATGAAGTGTTAGAAATAATAAATAATTAAAAAAACAAATTCTCTGTTGGAGATGATCATATTTCTAATATATTGTTAAAAAAAGATCAGTCTTTTCATAGTACAACCACTAACATATATCATTAATGAGTCCCTATCAAAAGGTGTCTTTCCAGAAAGACTGAAAGTTGCAGTCGTTAAACCCATATATAAAAAAGGAGACCCACTTCAAATGGAAAATCATAGACCTATAAGCATGCTATCGAGCTTCTCCAAAGTATTTGAAATAACCATGTCTACAAGATTATTGTCCTTTCTTTATATACACAAAATTATTACTACAAATCAACATGGCTTTCAAAAAGGGCAATTCCACAACGACCGCAATTTTCAGGTTTGTGGAAAAAATTCTAAAATCATTAGATGAAGGATACCTTGTGCTGGGAGTGTTTCTGGATCTGTCTAAGGTTTTCGACTGTGTGAATCATGATATACTTTTAAATAAGCTGGACAAAATAGGTATACGAGGACGAGCACATGATTGGTTTAAGTCCTACCTTAAGGGGCGTATTCAAAAAGTAAATATTAAAGACAATGGTACAGACTATTACTCAGAATCAAAAGGCATAACCATGGGAGTTCCACAGGGCAGTGTGCTTGGTCCGATCTTATTCATATTATATATAAACGACCTTCAACGATAATCACAGATGATGCAATTATTTTAACAAAATACGCAATGATACAAATGTTATAATTTCTGAAAAAACTTTTACCATAATAGAAGAAAAGACACTGGCAAGTATGTCACTAATCACGGATTGGTTTCATAATAATTCATTACTGTTAAATACAGGCAAAACCAACTGCATACTATTCAGGTACGGTAGAAATGATAAGACTTATCCTGCAGAAATAAAAATTAATGATGTAAACATCACGTTCACAAATTCAACTAAATTCTTGGGGGTCACTGTTGATCAGAATATGAATTGGTCGGACCATGTTCACTTGCTCTGTGGAAAACTCAGCAAAGTTTGCTACTCAATTAAGGAACTAAAAAAGGTGGTAGATGAGAGCACGCTATTAACAGCTTACTATGGTAACTTCTATTCATTAATGACCTATGGAATAATATTTTGGGGGTGTTCACACAGTTAGGAGGTTTTTAGGATCCAGAAAAGAGTAATTAGGGTCATGACAGGACACAGAGTAAGCGATTCATGTCGTGGTCTGTTCAGAACTCTTAAAATATTAACTGTATCAGGTGTATATGTATATGAAAGTTTGTGTTTCGTTTACAATAACAGAGATAACTTTAAAGATGCCCTTAAAAACATCAACATAACACAAGGCATAAAGATAATTTTTGTTATCCAGTTGATAAAAGTGTTTTACTTGAAAAAGTCTGTTATTATAAATGTCTGCAGTAGTATAACTGCCTACCCAGATATATAAAAGAAATTAAAACTCAACGATTCTTTAAAAAAAAACAATCAAGGATATATTAATACAATCAGAACCATATAATATGAATGAGAATAATGAAGCTACCTTCCTGTGAAGTACTTGCGAGCTCTGGGGTGCGAATATATTTCTTTCTCTATTGTTCCTTTTTTCTTTTCTTTTAATCCCTTTATAAACTGTGATAAAACAATGAAAATAGTTCCTCTTCTTTTATAGTTTGTTAAACCAATAAAAATAGTTCCTGTTCTTTTATAGTTTGTTATTTATATTGCTAGTACCAAGTCTTTTTTTTAAATGTGTATTGTAAGTTAACTTAGTGTGATTTTATTACTACGAGTGGGCATCGATAATCAATGAAACAGACCAGCATTGAATTTCGAAGCCCAGTTCCACTGACTAGTACTAAACAATTTAGTATTGTCCCTAGTATGAAATAAATCTATCTATCTATTAAAAATAAAGCTTATAAAATCCTCTACAAAAAAAAACGTGTATGAATTTTTTTCCGTATCTATTATCATTAATAAAATAGTACAACTAACTCAAAAAATACATAGGGATAGATCATGGTTAAGAAACACCTCCATTGAAATGCGCTCTTTTTGGAAATAGCACTCCTAATTTGAATTTACTGTCCACAAATTTGGAAAATCAGGAGAATGGTTTTAGCAGAACTCATTTTTGCCCCTTGAGTTGTAAATTTTGAAAATGAATATCTTTCTGTCATAATTATTGTTTTTATTTTGCACTTCTCTTTTCTCTTAAAACCGATAGTAACTTTTGTTCCCGTAATATAAGCTGCGCTCTGGATTTTTTTTAGTTTGCAGAATCCTACCATATTTTATTTAATATTTCTAAAAGAGAAAATTTTTAATTTCAATGAACGCACTTTGATGTCAATTTTCTCATCTTTGATATTTTTGTTTATTAACAAGGTTTGATTTGTTTTGTTAACCGTATGACTTTCTCTCTCTTTCTCTCTCCTTCATGAATAGACTGCAGACAAAATTCTAGGGAATTTTACTTAAAAAAAATTGTGAATGTCATAACACTGATTAGCGGCTCTGCTTTAGGTTGCACAGGGATGGTAGTTTGTGTCATGGTAAAGTCGTTATTGAATTATCTTCACCCTACTACCCATTCTGAGGTTTTAACTATGAAAAAACCCTATGTGTCAAGCTATGTGGTCGTTAGTGTTAACTAAATGACAGATACAGCTAGAAGTTTAGGATAAACTTACATGCATTACACCCATGGCGAAATGGTCAGGTTTTTGTCTTATTGGAATAAGCCTAGTGTTTTGGACGAGACCTTCCTCGAATTCACAGCTTAAGTATGTATTTAAGGCTTTATCTGCTAAAACAACTAAATCATCTGGGTCCAAATTTAACGCTTTATTTATATCTTGTATAGCCCCCTCATATTGACAAGCTTTTGCTCTTGCTCTGGATCTACCAATTAAGGCCCTCTTATCATTTGGCGTATTTCGTAATGCTTCATCAAAAAACTTTAAAGCTAGATGAATAGATATATTTAAGCATAAATATCAAGACAATGTATAAATGTGACATATTACATTTCTCGTAAAGTTCTAGCCTTGAAATATAGTAACCAAGTTCCCGAAATAGCGTCTGAAATCCATAAATTTCGTCTTTTTTACCATACGACATTCTTAATACACTTTTTTTCAATATTACTACAATTATAATACAAAAATATACTTATTTCTCATATTAAATGATTGACACAATTAACATGACCTACTATATCAATTACCTATTCGTTTATTTTAAGAGTATGCATAGTCAACTAAATCTAGTTTGCTAGGTAATAATAGCCTGTCCATAATTCTAAAATCAGTGAGCTGGTAAATACTAAGCTGATTAATTTTTTATTGTCTTAACTAAAAATTGAATTGCTAAGTTGGCAATAATTTTTTAGGTTAAGTAGCGTCATTAATTAACGGCATGACATAAAAATAGAACTGGCATTAACAGTTTGAAATTAAAAATATTTTTTTGTCCAATTTAACAACACGAAAATCCACCTTTGGTCAGGAATTTACAGAAAGTGCAAAGTTAGATTTTCACGTTGTTAAGTTGGCAATTACTTTTTAGGTTAATTAATGACACAAAAAGTAGGACTGACACTGAGAGCAGATTTTTTTGCTCAATTTAACAACGCGAAAATCAATTTTAGTTAGGACAGTTATTAATAATACTCAGCTAACTGGATTTTGCTGACTATATAATCTGTCGAATCAAAAGAATTTTACAGGATTCTTCAATTTCTACTTAGATTGATGGTGAGTTCTAAAATAGCGCTATTGTTATCAGTGGCGGTTCGTGGGTCAAGAGATAGGGAGGTCAATTAGAAATGTTTACTGTATTACCTACCTTTTAAAATGATTTAAATTCCAAGTCATTCCATCTCTCACATACAACACCGTCTAAAACGTATCTAAACACAAAAACTACTTGTACTTTATTGGAACTATCTGTGGTTTCATCCACTTGAACTGCAGTGAAGTCAGATTGATTAATATCAGATTTTATTTCTTCGTGAATAATCGCCAGTATCGAATCTAAAAGTTCATTTTGAATTGCCTTCGAAGTACCCTTAAACACAGTACTGTTTTGCAAATGGTCTTTAAAAACGGCATCTAGTTCTGATACAAAATTTAATAGACCTCGAAATATTCCCGGGTTATCAGAGGACTCAGTTTCGTCATGTCCGCGTAGTGCTAGCTCAAAAGCTCCACAGAATAATACACAGTATATTATTTTATTTTGTAATATATATATATGTAACATGTAATATGTTGTGAGTTAATTAAACCACATACATTTGTATTTGCTCTTGACTAACTGGATGAAAAAATGAAACAACACACAAACTGTTTAATGACGTTTATGTACTTGCAATAAAACGTAACATGTTGCGACGAGGTACAAATTTAATCTGCCTGTATGAATTATTTTATAAAAGTAACAGGAATATAGGATAAAATGGATCTGACCTTATTTTTTGCTCTGACTAACTGGATGTAAAAATGAAACAACTCACAAACTGTTTAATGACGTTTATGTACTTGCAATAAAACTTAACATGTTGTTACGACGAGGTATAAATTTGACCTTTGAATTTCACTCGGTCTTCATAACCCAACTTATGTCCATCTTTCAGTTTTAATATATTTTGTACAACACTCATATTTAATAGTAAACACCAAAAATATTGAAAACAGAAATTAACTAAAAGTTAATTTCACGACAAGTAGAGATTTACTACTAAAATGTTCACAAATAAAAGCATTAAAAACAATGCGACAGAATTTACCGACCAACGCGTACCTAGTCAGCATTAAGACTGCTCTACTGAAATTCGTGCGATCGTGCGTTACCGTTTCCGTAAAATGTGTCAGAGACATTGTCACCGCCAGTGTTTTCTGTCTCTTTTGCTTTCTGACGATTCGCGCAGAAGTCTATTTCACTTTAATTCGTTGTAAATTCGGTCCGTAGCTAGCTTTGAGGACAAGTTGTGGATTGACCCAAGATTTTTAAATTCTATAAATGATTAATGTAATCAATATGAATGTAGAGGCTCGGAGGGGATACGAAATCCTGCGATCTAGATATTTGAATAGTATTGTGCAAAGAATGAACTAGAAACTTTAATGTTTTTTAAGGATATTAAATAATATATATATATATATATATATATATATATATATATATATATATATATATATGTATGTATATATATATATATATATATATATATATATATATATATATATATATATATATATATATATATATATATATTATGTATTTTTAAACTTCAGAAATTGAATAGCTCTATTTCTTTATTTGTATGTGGGAGGTCATTGACCAAATGACCCTATAGAAGAACTGCCAGTGTCATAAGTTTTTTACAATCTATTTACACTGCTTGTCATATTTTTACTCTGTATGTGCTGACATACTATGTTTTTATTTTTTATTTTTTGTTTTATGTATATGTATCTAATTGTGTTTCTTATACTGTTATATGTTTTTTATGTAGGTGAACTTCCACTAGGACTTCCACCACTTTTTATAATTAAGCTATTAATATGGCCATCTGCTGACATAACTTATCAATAATGTATTATAGCCTAAAAGAGAAATAAAGATATTTATTTATTCATATTTATTTATTAATATATAGGAACTACGAAATAATTCAGTTCCAAATAGAAACAGATTATTCATTGTATTTTATTTTTATTGACTTAATTTTTTAAAAGAACAACATAGGAAGAATATAAATGGGATTTGCTAACACAAAATATTGTCTATAAAACCGGTGTTACGTCTAAGCAAGAACATTAAACTAACAAGGAGTGTTTAACTGTTAAATCCCCATTTAGCAATGTAAGCAAATTAGGAAGAAACAGATGTCAAAGTGACATCACCGGTAGACAGTGTCGACACAATGGCCGTTTATTTTTGTGGTATTCATAGTGGCAGGTTGTGTGATTTTTAATTACGATTTTACTGATTTTATGTTAATTGTGTTTATTACTTTATTATTACATTTAATAAAAATACCTAGAAGTCTTAAGTGACACAACTATATCATATAAGATAGACTTTAGTGCAGGCACGTTTTTACTACATCAACATTATAATAAGGGTAATTTTTTGGAAACTAGGTAAGTAGGCCTCAATGGTTTTTTCATAAATAGAAATAGGTTTAAATATATTCTGTTTTCGCTAAAATAAACATTAAGTAATGGTTTTTTAATAATATGTAATCGTAACCAAAAACAGTAAGCTGAAAATTACGATGAATCAATTTGATATTTTAGTTTCAATTTAAAAATAATCTACAGAATCAAAACGGTAGGAATATTAAATTAAACCTTTTCTACTCTATTTTAGGGTACAATGCTACCAGATGCTGTGTATAGTACAGTCTCGATCCAAGTGATGGAACGATAAATATTATTGTAGTTTTATTAGTCGGTTTGGATAAAATTAGTAAAAAAACCTCAAATTCTCATTTAGTCGACGTTTCGACAAAATTTATTGTCTTCCTCAGGTCTACAACATATAACATAAATTATGTATAGATTCAAATAAATAAAGATGTTAAACATTTAAACATACAGTATGACTCTTTTTTTATTTTATAGATAACAATAATTTAAAAATTGAAAAAAATTAAAATTAAAAAGTTACATAAATACACAAAGTTATAAGTAACA
The DNA here is from genome assembly GCA_029963845.1 of Rhamnusium bicolor. NCBI lineage: Eukaryota > Metazoa > Arthropoda > Insecta > Coleoptera > Cerambycidae > Rhamnusium > Rhamnusium bicolor. The sequence goes on from JANEYF010001642.1 coordinate 155,080, forward strand.
AAGTGAGGAATAAATATAGTATTTAAAAGGTAAAAAATTATTTTTATTTAAATATAAAGTAATAAAAAGTAATAAAGTATTAGATTAGGAAATCACGCTTACCTAATGAGGTCTTTGGTTTTCAGTCAACATAATCATAATCGTCAAATAAATAAATAACGTCACTTATAATAATAGGATTCTTGGGTCAAACAAATTGGGCAATAAATTAATGGCTTTTTAACTAGTTTCAATGCAGATCGATATGAAAAGAGTGTAAAGGCAAAACAGAAATGAACCAATATATTAACATGAATTTTTTTAATACACATGAATACCAATCCCTTATCACAGTGTTATTGTGTTTGTTAATAAGTATCATCTGGCTAATCAATCATTTTTTGTAGTTATGTTCATTGTCTAAAATGTTAACATTGTCGAAAATAAACTCGTGGTTTAACTCGAAATGATGAGCTGCTAGAGCAGTTTTTTCTTTTTTGTGAATGAGTTTATTTTCGACAATGTTAACATTTTAGACAATGAACGTAACTACAAAAAACGATTGATTAGCGAGATGATACTTATTAACAAACACAATAATACTATTAATAAAAAAACAGATACGGAAAATTTGAGTAGAATATACATACCTATAATAACTTAATAGCTAACTTTGTAAAATTATAGCGCCTGTATAATTATTACAATAATAGATGTTTATAAATATGCATACATTTTTTACTAACTTTTTACATGAAAATAAGAAAATAAGAACAATTCGGTATGTCTTTTTTTTTTTTTTTTAAGTGGCATTAGGGCGATTGACCCACAGCCAGACACTAATTTATTAAGTATTTATATTTATATATTAACTAATTTTTTTTTCCGAAATCTAACCTAAACCAAACGAATATAAAAAGTTTTAAATAGAACACAAAAGGATAAGGACAGTGACACACGCTTCTCGCCCAGGGGTCGATCAGGGCATTTATTCAGTACACATACACATTTAGTGACCACGGATAGATTGGGTTGAAACACACTGGGACAGACAAAAATGGGTGACAAGCTAAGCCTACTCTAAATTTTGATTTTTGTTTGATTTATAAATAAAATTAAACAATCTACAATTTTTTTTTATTTAGTGCCAAGAGATGCAAAAGATTGAAAGGGGTTTCTATTTCTAATTTAATTAAGTTGTTATATAGTACATTAGACTGTTGACTATGTTTTTTGCAATTAAAGAAAATGTGATCTAGGTCCCCTATTTCATTACATTCTTCACATAGATCGGATGCTACTATACCTATCTTATGTAGGTGATACGGGTAACAGCCATGCCCAAATTTAAGTCTACTTAGATGTGTTATGTTCTTTCTTGAATAATTACAATTATTATACCTGTGTTCTTGTGGGATTTCTTGCTGTATAAGTGTATATCGTGTTGGATTAGTGAAACAATATTCGCTCCATTGTTGTGACCATTGCTTTTTTAGTAGAGATTTATATTTACCAAAGTAATCTTCTAGATATGGTGCATTATCTAAGGCTATTCGTGAAACGATACTTTCTTTGACTAACTGGTCGACTTTTTCATTATTGACAAGGCCGATATGAGCTTTGACCCAAATAAACTTTATTATGTAATTTCTCTCAGTTAGATTATTTACTAGAGATTTAGCTTTGAAGATATATGGATTACGAAAAGGAGAATTAAAATCCATATTATTTTTAATGGCTGTTAGTGCAGACAGCGAATCAGACAGGATTAGAGCTTTTTGGTAGTTTTGTTCCTCAATGTACTCTAAGGTTTTTATAATCCCCATAGCTTGTATGTCTTTTTGTGATTACTAATAATTTTTTTAGTGTAGTTTAGTGGTATTCATGTGTATTAAAAAAATTCATGTTAATATATTGGTTCATTTCTATTTTGCCTTTACACTCTTTTCATATCGATCTGCATTGTAACTAGTTAAAAAACCATTAATTTATTGCCCAATTTGTTTGACCCAAGAATCCTATTATTATAAGTGACGTTATTTATTTATTTGACGATTATGATTATGTTGACTGAAAACCAAAGACCTCATTAGGTAAGCGTGATTTCCTAATCTAATATCTTATTACTTTTTATTACTTTATATTTAAACAAAAATAATTTTTTACCTTTTAAATAATATATTTATTCCTCATTTTGTTACTTATAACTTTGTGTATTTATGTAACTTTTTAATTTTAATTTTTTCAATTTTTAAATTATTGTTATCTATAAAATAAAGAAAGTCATACTGTATGTTTAAATGTTTTACATCTTTATTTATTTGAATCTATACATAAGTTATGTTATATGTTGTAGTCCTGAGGAAGACAATAAATTTTGTCGAAACGTCGACTAAATGAGAATTTGAGGTTTTTTTACTAATTTTATCCAAACCGACTAATAAATTTACATTAAAAGATTGAGGATACGAAACTCCTTAGCTAGATAAATATTATCTTACCACAGATTTCCAAATAACAAGGAGCTGAAAAAGAAATGGTTTTTATTTTGTGAAGATAATGCCGTCTCTATTTTAAGCCAAATCTATTCGGGACATTTTAAGAAGTGCGATTTTTAAAGAGATTTGCGAAGGAAACTAACACATAATTAGATTTTGTCTAACTTTTCCTAATCATTAAAGGTTTGGACCATTTATTTAGTTTTGTCTATTTTTTATAACATTGTTTAAATGCAATTATTGAGGTTATCTGAAAACTAAACAAAACCATTGTGTATTCTTTTGTAAGAATTGATATTTAAATGAAAAAATGTCGTCAATGTTTCATGACACTTTATTTATTTATAGCTGGAGCATCATACAATATTCTGAAAGAAATGCTGTCCCGAGTATTTTATTTGAGAATGATACGGCGAGTGTCAAAGAAAAGATAAAAGCAATATTATCGGCAATATCTTGGAGAAGGTGGAAAAAGAAAAAGCAGGCGCTTTGAAGTAAATAAAATTTTACAAGACCAAAATAAAAATGAGCAAAATATTATTGTTGATACTAATGAAGGAAATATAACATTTTGCAATATTGTATTATTTGTAATATTTGCAAACTTGTTTTGTACGTGTAAATATTAAAATGTTGGGTATTTTGTAAAATACATCTTTTTCAAATTATTATATCGTGGAAACATATAGAGATTTGTCATATAAATACACATAGCTTGAGAATCACAAAAGTGGATAATAAATTATCTTGTGTCATATTGATTTATAATTTAAACAATTGTATGTATTTTGTAGCCCCAACAAATGCCAAGTTATTTGTGGGCTAATTCTATTTTACTTGTCGCATCTTTCTCGACTTTCTCTTACTCTTCGCAATTTCTCTTGAAATAGGTTTCTTATTTTCATGACCCATATGAGAGAATATTTGATTGTATGCTTTGTTATTATTTGTAAATAATTAAAGATAATAAAGACTACTTCCAAATCTACATTGTGCATTAGAATTCTTTTTGCCTAGATTTTCAACGTTAAATAATCAAGTAAGTATAACCCTATTTTATTTTTATGTGGATTAAGTATGTCATGATTTTAGAAAAAGTATCTACACTACATCTATGCGGGTGCACTGATCTAAGACTTTAGATATAAAACTGGATGTTTTGAAAATGTTTGTATATAGTAGAGGATCCGAATTAAAAACGACCTTCACCCATCCGTTTAATGGATGAAAAATATTTTATATTAATTTTAATATGTTATAAAATATATCGCGAGTGGGTTGGCTAAAAAATTCCTGGCAACACTATGATTCATTAAAAATTCAAAAATAACAAATTTTGTTCCAATCGAAACTATGAAGCCTATAGAATATGCAAACGTTAGGTTGTCTATTTTCTTCCTGGCGTAACTATTGGGTTGGCAGATATAAACAGGTAATTCGCTACTAGTAATTTACATTCATCTGTTTAATGAATGAATCTTATATCAAAATAAAGGTAATTAAATTGCGAACAGAATTATATAGGGTTGTCTGCGAAAAATCTGGTTTAAATTCCGGTTGGCGAGCTTTAAAAAGCGAAATATTGGTGAGAATGAAAATGTGCGACAAAGAGGTCCGAGCAAACTATCCGGTGCGATAGAAGAGGACGCAGCATTGTAGCTGCGCACGGCTCGTCCATTGGATGAAAGAGAGTGCGCATACTATTTGTTCGTGCAAAAAAAGGGAAGCGATAGACTAGTAAATACTCTGAGCATTATTTTGGAGCAGTTAACCTCAAGATTCGAATCAAGAAAACGTGCTACTACGCATCGTTGTTATTAATTGATAATGTATTACGATAAAAAATGGCTAGAAAGTGTTTTTTGTGTGCCTCGGACGATTCTGTAATTGATTTTAATAACGAAATTTTTAAAAATTGTGCATTGATGTTGGCTTTTCGTAAAAAAAAGAACTTTAAATACAATGAAGTTGAGCTAACCAACGCGTCACTTGATTTTGTTGGTTATCATACCTCGTGTTATAAAAAAATCACTGTTTTAGGAAGTAATATAATGAAGAATTTAATAACTTTTGTACGGAGGATACAGTAAGTACATAGTAAATGAATCTTCTAAATTATAATATAATAGTAAATATATCTTCTATGTTTTATTTATAATGAAATAATGACACTAAAGATCGTGGAATTTGAAAATTTTTTAATTTTGTTTTGGCCAAATTATTTAAAAAAAAATTTCTCACCAATATTTCGCTTTTTAAAGCTCGCCAACCGGAATTTAAACCAGATTTTTCGCAGACAACCCTATATCATTCTGTTCGCAATTTAATTACCTCTATTTTGATATAAGATTAATTCATTAAACAGATGAATGTAAATTACTAGTATCGAATTACCTGTTTATACCTGCCAACCCAATAGTTACGCTAGGAAAAAAATAGACAACCTAACATTTACATATTCTTTAGGCTTCAGTTTCGATTGGAATAAAATTTGTTCCTTAAACAAATACCTAAGTGCAATGTTTAAAAAAAAGTTATTTTTGAATTTTTAATTAATCATAGTCTTGCCAGGAATTTTTTAGCCAACCCACTCGCGATATATTTTATAACATATTAAAATTAATATAAAATATTTTTCATCCATTAAACGGATAGGTGAACGTCGTTTTTATTTCAGATCTTAGACTGATACATATAGTAATCAACAATAATAAAACCAAAACTTTACCAGCCTAAAATATATTTTATTCAGCCTAAAATATATTTTATTACGAATCACACTTGTCTTTATCTGCATTTCACAACTTTGCTGATTTTGTTTATTTCATGAGAAAGTTTATATTTTCATTCTTTATATTCTGACATCACTGATTTTAATAAAGTTTGTGACATTCTCAGTCAACAATATTAGTTAACGACCTTTATATTATGGAATCTTACACTATAGTCATTGTATTGATTGTTTCAGTGTAATAATTTGGGACACGATATATTGTTTTGTAGGCCTCTAATTGGCTACCAATGACATCACCGTGACGCTTTAAGTTTTTATTGGCTAAAGCCTGATTAAGCACTCCTTGTTAGTTTATTATTCTTGACGTCTAAGCACCTTTTCCCTAATGTAAAGTCTTATAATAGGACGTTATCAAAGATTAATAAATACACAACACTACGAGAAAGTGACTGATTTTTAAGAGAGATACAGACATTCTACCAATCTTCGATCATAAACACTTTGTTGTGCTGTGCTGTGCTGTGTTTATGATCGAAGCTACCAATCTAAAAGCCATTAATGGGCTATCTGTGAGCAATACATATGTGTAGCATTGCTCTAATTGGTGAAATCACACATCATAAATTTGTCACTTTCCTACCTTTTAAAGGGACGAGGTCATTGAAGCGAGAGATCAAAGAAACACTGCCGGAGTGTCGTATCTTTATTAATCTTTGACGTTAGTTATATCAAGAAGCATCTACATACTTATAAATAGTCTACAGAGCTAAGTAGTAGGTAGGTATATTTTTTAGAACTTTTTGATCTCGAGTTACATAGAAACCTTGACTTAAAAAACGATTTTTCAATTTATTAAGTCTTATTGTTAATTCCTTAGAGTTACTGGTGCTTTTTTATTCCTAATCTAATAACTATTACAATGTAACTGAACATTTTTTTGAAAAAAAAGTTCCTATAAAGCAACGATACATATTAATAATTAACAAGTACGTGAGTTAAAGCCAAGACCAGTTAAATTAAATACTGGACAAGAGGAACAGTTGTTTTAAATATTTACGCTGTTATTTTATTTAACTGGCGTTGACAAAAATATTAAGTCATATGTTCGTGTCAACAAAGTTCGTATTACTTATTTATATCTTAAGCTAATAATCGGGTACACCTGGCGGACATCAAGTTTATTTACTTGATTTAAAGGAATCGTATAAATTAAAAAGGCACAATCGTAAAAAAGATTAAAAAGATATATGTACACAATGAAAGGTAAATACAAATCTCAAAGAAATTAGTATAACTTTTCCAAAATCGACTCCGTATTTCTGATCCATTGCACGTAAGGATTTAGTGACAAAATGCAAAGAAATATACGTGTGTTCGAAAAAGAGGAGAAAAGATTATGATACACCTAAATAATTAACAATCAACCAAGTACTTAATTAAGTATGTGGAAATATTTCTACTCGTTAAATTTGAGCGTCTAGAAATGCTATAGCTTCGATAACCATATTTTATCATCGAGTGTGGAAAAGTACTGTTAAAAGTAGCAACAAATCATATCTTGACAGCTATAGTGAATGACCCATTTTTTCCACTTCATAGTAATTCTAATAATTGATACATATATCAGCCTCGCTTGGACCAAATTGTGTCTACCCTTACCCTTGTTCCTTTAAACGGTTCTCCTTACCTTAGGTGGTTGATCTGGATAACCATCTCGTCACTGTAAAGAAGTATCTCAAAATTCTAACTTTAAGATAACGCATTTCAAAGTATAAGAGTATGTATTATTATATAAAAGATGGTCTGATATGTGTTACGCCGAACGCCTATCTCCAGTATCCACAAACAAAGAGATACACCTCTTTGTCATATGATAGCAGTGATAGCACACACAAAATACTGTCCTCAACAGGCTTATCTCAAAAGAAATATTTTGAGATACAACCCTTGGTGTTTGTAATGACGATATAACATATTTACCACCATAATTAATAGGATTTGTAGGTTATTTTCATATTAAAAAATAATTATGGAAAATATTATATATTATATATATGGGGATTATTGATATGCTATTTATTTCTATTATTATAACATCCATATAAAAATTTTTAGATTTCTTAGAATTTCTTCTGGATGACTCTCACCCTCTTATTTAGATTTTTTTCTGTATGCTCAACAAAAGTGTATTAAATCTGGTAACAAAATCCTCAACTGAGCTGCAGCGAAAGGGGCTGGTATTATTGAATTTATAAAAAAAAGGTTCACACTTACAAGTATGTATATGAACGTATGAACGTACAGCTTATTGTCGAGGAACAAGCCTTTAGTAATGGTTACTTGCAATTTAATTCTCTACAACCATCGAATGTGGAAATAGATGCATACCTACATTTTTAGCTCATCGTCACAGAAAAGGTTATCACAGTTTAATTTCCCATTAAGTCATTAATATACAGAATAAATGAATGGTCTCAAGTTTGAACCTTGTGGTACCCCAAATGTTGCAATCTAAATTCAAAATTTAAAACCGTCGTAAATAACAAAAGGTCACCTATTCTCTAGATAAGAGTTAAATACAAGTTTAAAGGAACATAGATAATTTATTTAACAGGAAAACATGATCAATTTTGTCGTTTTTGTGTTTTGAAAATATTTTACATACAATGTCTACTTGATCGTTTTTCCGTGAAACCGTGTTTCAAAAATCTTCGCAAAATTGCGTAAAATGGAGATGGGTGAATTTTTCATGATACTTGATGGCTTCATATATTCCAATATTGGACTCACCTGGCCTGTTGGAAACTGGCTATAAAAACAGGTTATAAAAATAACCAAGTAGCAAATATTTTATTATTATTATTATTATTATTATTATAGGCGTGTGCAGCTCGCGTGTTCAAGACACGTAGACACCTATAAGTGTGAATAGGCCATGAACGTATTTTACATGCAGCTTTAAAAAAACATTGAGCATATTTGCCACATTTGTCAAGAAATATAAATCGATACGATAAATCATGTGTAAAATTTGGGATGGGTTAGGAAATATTTCCAGATATTTTTGAGAGAAAATGATTTAATTTAGAACACTGCTAAATTAAATTTATATTGCTTAAAATAAATTTTCAACACAGAATTTCTTTGAGACATGTAAATAACTTTATAAAATAAATAATACACACTACTTACATACGTTTATTATTTATTTGACCAGGAAATAATTAAACAATAAACAGGCACAACCAAAATTATATTTATATACAAAAATGTAGTTTCTACTTTCTATAAAAATAAATTATTTTATAAAGGCCTCAGACACTTTAAATCTTTAAAACGAATAAAAATTAAAAGTAAAATTTTCCTAAAATATACATAATGTAATTAAATCGGATATGGGACAACAGGACCAACCTTAAATTTTATTTTATACTATATTTAATTTCGACGGCAATTAATATGTGTTAGTTAACAATGTCTAACCCTGTTAAGGTTTAAATGGTCCAACTTGTAATATTATTATATTAGTTACAGAAAACCATTAATATCACATATTTTGTTAATAGTTCTCGTAATATTTACTAACTAGACTGATGTGTTTTTAATTAATTCGCACGCAATGTCTATTTTTGTTATTTGTATTTGTATAAATTTTAGTATATAGTAAAATATATCCGTCTTTTGTATATCAGATTATCCTATTATTTAATCTATTGGTTCTAGTATACAGATATAGAAACATGAAATTTGTACATTTTCCTCCATATGAGATTCAAAAAACGATGAGGCTGAAAATGAAATAAGAGTATCGTAATCCAAAACAACTAGATGTAACACTGATTTTATATTATGACCTACTCAATACTATAGTCACAGTGAACTCTTGATTTGACTTCCAATTGAATTGGAAAAAATGTTAATAACAAGGGGGAATAGTCCTCGCAGTTAGACAAATATTATTGAAAATATATTATTTATTTAGACTCTCAGATAAGACTGCATTTAATAGTACTCTATTGAAGAAAAAAAAAGAGAGGAACACATTACAGAGCTGTTTCCAGCTTAAGAAACAAGGTTTTTATCTAGCGAGAGTCAAAATGATTTGATCATTTTTCATAGACAATAACAAAAATATTAATATTAATCGCTAAATTACTGATAATAACGAAAAAGGAGGCTTTTATATGTTGGCAGTTGGAATTTTTGTTAAATTTAATTCTAGCATTCAAATCCATCATTTCATCCTCTGCATTTTAATGTTCGTGAACATGGGCGTCCGCGGACTTGTAACTAGATGGGGTCAATTTATAGGGTTTTGAAAAAAATTCAGCATGACTGAAGTGTTCTTTCATTTCATAATATAAACAAACAGGTTAAATATAATCAACAAAAAAAATATTTTGTTTATAAGAACAAATAATTTTTGAAGACGTATAAAATGCTATAAAACATCTTGATCGGCGGTACTGAAAGGAATTCCCTCAAAACATACATTTACTACGATCAAAAAGAAATGACATTTTTGCAAAACCCATCTTAGCTACAAAGATACCGTAAATATGATTTCAGAATCGAGTTTTTAAAGCCCGGGAAAATAATTGTTTAAATAGATATATATTATATTTATTTGTGATAAGTTTTTGTAAAAGTTAGAAAATAATAATTAGTAAAAATTTTTAGCGTAATATTTATTGTTATTATATTTTTATTCTACAAAAATTTACGTTTTTAATATTTCTTTAATATATCGAATATTCGAATAAATAACATAAAAAGTATATTTTTTGAACTTATCGTTAATCCAAAAACACCTTTATTTGTCAATAAAGCTGGCCGAGGTGGCTGGAGTACAGCCACGGTCTTGCGCTGGCGTCACACGTGCCGATTTAGAAGTGATTTACGCTGCAGTCTTATTTGAAAGGTTAATGCGTGAGGTTGTACCTATAAATTATACATAATGTCAAACGCGCCAAAGGGTAAAAAACGACCGTACGCGGACACAGTGAATAAATTCATCGGTGAATTTCCGCATTTATTCTATGACGGATGCAAAATAACACAATTTGTAAAGTTTGCAATCAAGACTTAATGTGCTGGCACAAGACAGATGTCGTCGTCATATCAATACCGTGCAACATGAAAGTAAAAAAAATGGCATGCCTTTGACAACTCAGTTTATGTTTGATTTATTGTTAATGTTAATGGCCTGTAATATTCCGCTACACATACTGGATAAACAACCATTTCGGGAGTTTTGGAATAAATACAATCCCCAGGTGAACTTACCAAGTCGTACATCGTTACGTAGATATATTACAGCTGTTCGTGAAGACATTGTAAATAGGATTAAATGTGGATTAAAAAATACACGGCTCTGGTTATGTATTGACGAGACGACAGATTGTAAAAAAAATTCTATTTTAAATATTATAGTACGTGTACTGGACCATCTTAAACCAACATTTAGACTTTTACTAGCTAGTAAAAGACTAACTGCATGTACTGGTGAAATAATTACGCGTGTGGTGTTGGAGACATTAGAAAAATTTGAACTTTCAACAAGTCAAGTATTGATGTTTGTGACTGATGGTGCCGCGACAATGCGCGTGGTAGGCCGTTCTCTTCAAAGAGACAATTGTAGGTTTTTACATGTTACGTGTAAAGTGCATGCGTTACATCTTGTGGCAGAAACGATTCGAAAATGTTTTCTAGAGGTAGATGCATTAATAGCAAATACAAAAAAAGTATTTCTCAAATCTCCTAAACGGCTTCGAGCATTTCACAGACAGTGTCCTGGTATCCCTGAACCACCAGAGCCGATACTTATACGTTGGGGAACGTGATTGAAAGCAGCTTTTTATTATGCTGAATATTTTCAACAAATAAAAGCTGTGATACTACAGTTCAACCCTAACGAGGCTGCAGCTATTAGGGAAAGCCAGACAAGCTTTCAAGGCGTTTCCCTTGAAACAGATTTAAAAACTATTAATAACAATTATAGAGGACTACACGACGCAATAGAAAAATTGCAAAATAGTTCGTTGTCGTTAGTGGAATCGCTGCAAATAGTGGACGACGTAAATACACAGCTACAGGCTATAAATGACGCAAAAATTAATCGCGTTAGTGAAAAATTCGAGAGTGTATTACAGAAAGATCCTGATTTTAGCAAATTAAGACAAATTTGTGATGGTGCATCTACAACTTCGTTGTTAAGTGAGTTCATAGATTGTTTTACTTATGCCTGTATTACATCCGTAGATGTCGAACGGTCATTTTCAAAATACAAACATATTTTTCACCAAAGCGAACATCGCTGACGGAGACAGCTGTAGAAACATACCTGATGCTATTATACTATAGATCTTCCCCACTTTGTGATGACGACAACCAAACTACTTCATAAATCTGCTTATGAGTCATATGACGGCTCTGTCGGCCAGGTGACCTCGGCCAGCTTTATTTATCAATATTTTGCTAAGAAGGATAAAGTATACAAATGAAACTTTATGCACAACAAACTAGCAATAGAAAATATATTAGACACTGTAAGTTAAAAATTTACATATTTATTAAAATAGTGGAGGTAAGGTCGGCAGAAAGAAGGAAACCAAATTTTCAATTAATCGACGTTTCGTGTATTTTGACACATCCTCAGGAATAATTAAATTAGGTTTTCCTTGTAAAAATATATCACTAAGAACTTAAACATAAACATTAAAAATTAAATATAATTTGCAACAACAGTACAAACAAACACCACTGACTAGAATTCTAGTCAGTGGACACAGACCAAGATTATAAAATCATATTTATTGTATCTTTACCGCTAATATTCATTTTTCCAAAAGAAGCGCTTTTATTTTTTATCGTAGGCGCGTTTTGAGGGAATTTCTTTTCAGTACCGATAAATGAAGTCGTTTTGTAGTGTTATATAGGTCACTAAAATTTGAATCACATCTTCTATTATAACAACGAAGATATAAGGGTGGTCGGACTTAAAACGAGACACACCGTATAACTTTAAAATGAGCACTTACATTTAACTAGATCAACATATTAATCTATTCCTCTAGATTTTCTTTAAATACTAACTCTAATCTTCTTGGATTTTTGCCGTACTTATCAGTAACACTGTTTATAAAACTATTTAAGGCGGACATTTAAAATTTAGATATTTTAGGTATAGATGACTAAAAATAAACATTTGAAATTTTCAGGGGGGTCAAATGACTGGTTTGACCCCTTCTGCGGACGCCCATGTTCGTAATGCTCTAGCCTGAGGACCTTGGGCTACTGGGTGATGAAATGGTGAAATAATGTCAGTTGAGAGAAAATCAACCGGGAGGACTTGATCTACACGCAATCCAGAAAATGAAGAACAAGGTGAGATAATCAATTCTGTGTAGTTCAAACCGGTAAGTTCGACGACTATTTAAGTTGTCTGCAACAAGTACCCGAAGAATGCCGCACAAAATGAAGGTCCATGCATATAAAATGGTTGTGGTACAGAGGTTAACTGATCGTGATAAATACCATTTTGAGTTGTGTCTATATTTTTTTGGAGTTAAGAAATGAGGAATTCGATATTGCATATCTTTATGATGGCGAATCATACTTTATATATAGCATGGTAAATAAACAGAATTTTTGCTATTGGGCTACCGAATACCTATATGAAATCTATGACAAGCCTTTACATTCCCCAAAAGTAACTGTTTGGTGTGCTGTATCATCGTCAAGAATTAACAGCCCATATTTTTTTGAAGAGAGCGGTGAAAGAGACAGTCATTTCTCAACGATATATGCACATATGCTTCAGATAATTTTTATACCGCAATTGAAGAAGAAAGAAATTTCTTTTATTATCAATAACTGGTACTGCAAGAATAACTATGGATAACCTGCAACAGACATTTCAGAATAGATTAATTTCTCGAAACGGTGATCTTGATCGGCTCTCGAGATCTCCTGATATTACTGCCCTAGACTTTTTTGTTAGGGGATATTCAAAGGGTAGGTTATTCAATAGTAAGCCTGGAAATATAGATGAGCTCAAAAGAAATATCCGAAAAGAAATTGAAGCTATTCCATAAGACATACTTCAACGATATGGCTTATTTCGTCCGTTCGTCGTTTAGAAGTGTGTATGTGTATGTGAGGAAGAAAGGCGGACGTTTAACACACACAATATTCAAAATGTGGAACTCCATTATTACTCTTTAAGAAGCCGTTTACATTGTTTCTGCATTTAAACTAATTAATGTGTTATTGTCTATTAAATTAAAATTTCCATTTGTGGTGAATTCAAATAACCATGCATTTATATGTTTCCTAATTCTCTAGGGCTCCCCCCTAATTCCGCCACTGGATAATAATGTTTCTATAGCATGGGAGAAATATCGCCAGTGTACAAAACACTACATTTAATAATTGCATTCATAAACCGTTCATACATTTAGTATTTACAGCTGTAATTGATTTAACTGGTATCGAATTCGAAGTGTTCTGAACTGCAAGACCCAAATGAAAAAGGCGACACAATTATTGGAATAACTATTTATTCACTTTATTATAAAATACAAATAGTCAGTTTCACTTTTCAAAACTATTTTGAGGGTTTTAGAACACTTTTATTACAAACTCTGCAACCAGAGTGCAAAGTAAGGGATGGTCTTACACAGGGATCGGCAGAATAGACTTTACAATTTAAAATTGCTCTAAAATCAATATACATTTTTTAAACGTAAGACGTTTCTATCCATTAAATAAAGCATGCTTTGGAGTTTCTTTGACAGTTGTCAAAATATTGGATCGGCAGAATTCACTTTATAATTTAAACTGGAAATAAATATTTTATTTGCGAAGATAACAACATTTAGCAAAGAATTTTACAACAAAAAAGAAGAAAAGAAGAAGTTATTTTTAAGAAAAAATTGTGTGGGTTAAATGGCCCCCCTTCCATCTCCATACACTCTTCTAACCGATGAACAAAATTATTCATTACAGCTGCTCGTAACACCGCGCCAGGAATTCCATGAATTTCGTCGCGAATCGCTTCTTTTAATTGGTCAATGTTTCGTGGCTCTCGTCGAAATACCCGACTTTTGAGAAAACCCCACAAAAAATAATCGGGTGTTGTCAAATCGGGTGATCTGGCGGGCCAGCTTATCTCACCACAACGTGAGATTAGACGTGTAGGAAAAACTTCTCTACAATCAGTTAAACTTACATCTGCGGTGTGACTGATACCACCGTCCTGTTGAAACCAATACTGGCGTTCGTCATCATGAAGTTCAGGCTCAAAAAATGTTTTTATCATATCTATATATCTCCTAGACGTAACAGTCACTGCACGTTCGTCTTCCTCAAAAAAATATGGCCCAATTATTCTCGTTGAAGATAAAGCACACCAAACAGTAACCCTTTGCGAATGTAGAGGTCGTTGATGGAGTTCAAGTGGATTTTCTGTGGCCCAGTGTCGACAATTTTGTTTGTTAACAAATCAGTCCAAATAAAAATGAGCTTCATCGGACATAAATAGACGGTGTTCAATGTCTGGATGCTGTTGTCGTAATTCTTGGACTCTTACGCAGAACTCTATTCGACTTAGTTTGTCTCGATTACTTTTTGCACAGTTACAATTTTCTAAAGGTGAAATTTCATGTTATGGAGCATTCTCCGAATACTTCTATCGGATATACCCAGGACTTGGGCATGTTACTTAATTGGTCTTGTTGGACTTGCTGTAATCGCATCACGAACTCGCCTTTGATTTTCTTGCGTGTTTAGTGATCGGACGACCTGAATGTTTAATGTTGACAACGGATCTTCCAATTCGTCATTTTCTGACCCAATACATAATTGTTGGACGCGGCGGAACATTTCTCATGCCAAAAGTTCTTCTAAAATCACGTTGCACTTGAATAATACTATTATTTTTGATAAAATCTTCAACACAAAAAATTTGTTAGTCTATACGCCAGTCATTCATTTTGACAACTGTCAAAGAAACTCCAAAGCATGCTTTAATTAATGGATAGAAACGTCTTACGTTTAAAAAATATGTATTGATTTTAAAGCAATTTTAAATTGTAGTCTATTCTGCCGATACCTGTATTAAAATTATAAACTGAGTATAAATGAGAATAGGGTGACCAAATTTCTATCAGTCAAAACATTATCAGTGTTGCTTCTGGTTGTTCTTATTCTATCATTTGTCAATAAAGACGTTTATTATTATTATTATATAGCTGTCATGTTGATTGTATGTAAATACAATTTTCTATAATTTTATTGAACGTAAATTCAAAATATCCAAATTAATGTGATTCTAGGCAAAGATTTTGGTGTCGTTCAAGTATTATGGTAAGGAAAAACTAAAATTCCATTTGTGTTAGCAATTATTACGAAAAGAATAATTATAACATAATAATGTACTGTTGTCAATGATTAATTTGAATAAAGAAACAAAACATGAATAACGATTTATATAAATTATAAATTAATAAGTTTTTAGCATCCATAAAGGACAATTTTAAAATGTTGATTATGTAAGAGCAAAGGCAAGAATTAGACTACTTTCATTATGTAATAGGAACCTCCTAATATTAATATTTTATCTTGCTCATTTATCATTTATCTTGCTTCTTACAGGAGTCTACTCAAGATCTAAAGAGTGCAAATGATTACTAGGAATACAGGATACAACTTTCTATACACCAATAGTATATCAAGTTAGAATTTAGTTTTAAATAATATATAAATTTATCACAAAAAATCTCAAGTAAATGTAAATATGAAATTATAGTAAATATGTCATCACATAACTAAAACCAGTATTGTGCAAATGTTTACAAACTCATTGTCTTGACGTAACAAGTCGTCGAAAAAAAAAAAAGAAAAGGAAACAACCATTTTTTCATAGAATGCTCATCGTATAGTTCATAGGAAGACAAACGGCAGTGAATAATAATAGCAGTGAATAAGTATTTTCGTACACTTTAAAGTTCTTATTTAGAAAAGGGATGCTCGGATGCAATATTTAAAATAATGCACTCTGCTACAAAGTTTCTTCGTAGTACTATCCCCTCATACTAAAATCTCAGCGAGCTCGATAACTTATTTTATTTCTGTCTGGAAAAAAGTGCGCATCTCGCAAATTTCGATTGTAAAAGCATTTGACACAATATTTGTTAGCTTTAGAGCAAAAACTGACACAAGAATATTGTGAAATAATCCGTTGACCCGAGGCCGTGCGGTGGGGTGAAGCGAACAAGCTGCCGCTTCAGGGTGGAACCGTTTAAGAGCGACAAAGTTGGGTACATACACAAATTTTTTGACTGTTAAAAAAAGTGTTCTCGGGCTTAACATATTTCTTTGTTGTTTTAAACTCGTTATATAATATTACTTCCTTGAATTTTTATAAAACAGTAAAATATAAAAGAACTGGTTTCATTTCTAAATAATTACCGATCTAATGGATGTCAACAAATGTTAATTACGGCCAAGGAAATGGCATCCGAACTTGAAATCTCTAGAGAATTCCCTGCAGAACAACAAATTCGCCCCAGAAGAAAGAAGATTAACTATGAGAACGGAGACGAGCCAATTCTAAATCCGCAAAAAAAATTGAAATTGAATTTTTTAACTTTATATTGAATTTTACCTACCTTAAACTTCGTTGAGGAAAGATCGAGCACTTACGTTTGAAATTTGAATTTTTTTATATTTTTGACCTAAAAACTATTAAATAAAAAACAGTAATAAATAATTATAAGGATTTGCAAAATAACTTGCAAGATAATGATGACAGAGACTTAGATAAAGTTGAGTTAGAAAATGAACTTTTTCATTTGAGCAGAAATATGAATACGAAGCTGGATCCCTATACGAAAAAGGAACGAACACTTTATATTCCAATACAGTTATTGCTTTGAGAATATTATTAACTCCAGTAACTGTAGCTGGTGGTGAGAAAAGTTTTTCGAAATTAAAACTAATAAAATTTTACTTAAGGTCAAGTTTGGCACAAGAAAAATTAAGTAGTCTTTCTATTTTAGCAACAGAGTCTGAATTTGCGGGTTCTGTAAACTATGATGACCTTATTGACATATTTACTGAACTAAAGTCGCGACGGATAAAACTATGAAAAAGTTATCTGCAATATGAGATTTTAAAAATAATGCCAAATACCACCAAATGGAAATATACTCTTTTTGTTATGTTTTTTTATCTTTAGTTTTGAATATTTTTTTATTAATTTGTCTGTTGGTGGAATGAGAAATTGATATCCCCATATGTTTTTATTTTGAACTAAGAAGTATAACGTCTATCATCATATCATTAAGAGTAGTTTAATTAAATCAAATGAAACAAAACAGTACAAAATACACTTATTCATAACTAGCAATCTTTACGACTCTACTCTCGGTTGGGGGAAGCAACGCAATTAACCAGATAAATCAAATCAAACTTATAACTAACTAAAATAAAAACAAGGTCATGCACGACAATCGCCAATCCAAAGGGTACAAAAAAATATAAAACCAATTTATTTATTATTGGGTGCTACCATCTTTTAGGTTAAAAATACAGTTTTTTTTTAACTTAAAACAACTTGCTACAATTATAAGATGGAAAAAATGGATACCTATTTAAACAATCAGTGATAATCAAATTCAAATAAAGGTGAAATACATTAATTAAATTTAGTTCAAAGGCACGGGACAGATTTTTAAATCTTTTAGAAATTCATGTCAATAGTTTATTGTTCACTTGCGATGAACTTAAGTCCATAAGTTAATGGGCAGTGCATACGTATCTTGGGGTCAAAGTTCAATTCTCAGAATTTACATATCTCTTTTGTCGTTGAGACGTCAATATAATGAAACATTCTTACTCATTCCTCCAGAGTCGAGCGTATAGCCTGGGCCTTACAACACTCCAACCATATCAGCTATTTCCATAAGTCAGCATAACCTTTCGTGCACCTTACTAACTCACAAAGTTATCTCATGCTTAACAACGAATTTCCACTGCCATGTATCTAGACTCTCTGTCTAGTGTTCGCCTTTTCCCGTTAAAAAACTACACTTCTCTCAGCGCGCACGACCGAACTTCTTCGTAAACAACTTTTTTCTCCCGCACAGTAGCGACGCACTAATTAGCTAGTACAGAAATATTTATTTAAAAAAAAACGAGTCGTTATGGAAATAAAATGATAAAAAGCCTAAAAATATTATTAAAAAAAAATGAGAGCGGCAAATTTGTAACTCGCTTCACCTCAAAAAATTTTTCCGCACGGCCCTGCGTTGACCATTATAATATGTACGATACTCATCAGCTTAAAGTAACCACCATCTTGGGATGCTCTCTTTTTGGCACTATTTATAGTGGAGCGTGCCAGAAAGAGAGCATCTCACAACGTGGTGACTAAGCTGATGAGTATCGTACGCCATCACAAAAGCACTAGTTATATTTCACATTGCCCCTTTCCACAAATCTATTTAACAACATTTTCAATACTCCTGTCTTCTGGATGTTTTCTATTAGCGTATTTTTGAGCATAAATTCGACTTGCAATAAACAATTTCTTTCTGCTTCTCCTAACATAAATAACATTCTTCTTTTGAGTACTTAATTGTTATAATATTTTCCACAAATAATATAACTAGCAACACTTATTTACGAATGAGACAAATTTCAGTACCTACGTAACTTTTTGTCTTAGTTCGTTGCAAATAAAGCATAAAACAGTTTTTAGTCTACTTACCTTATACGCTCGATATTACAAATTACAGACGTATTTATTATATTGCGACAACGACCAACTTCATAATTTGATTATATTGAAAAATTTTGCTGATTATCTCGAAAATGACTGAGGATAGCCATAGAAACATAAATACAAAACAAGTTCAAAAGTTAATTCTACTCCTCTCATATGGAAATATACAGGCTGTTCCATTAAAAAGTAATTAGGAAAATGAATTTGATATTTTCGAAGGTGAAATAAATTCTGACCACCCTGTACATCACAGGATCGTTTAATTTTCACTAAAATATTCACCAACCTTCTGTAACAAAAAGTTCAATTTTTCTTTCTTAAAATTTACATTTGTGGATGTTGTGATGTATTTAATGGTAGTCAATAAAATTTTCTGCAAAAGAACTAATTATGCCCGAACCAGTAAATCAACTCCAAAAATATTCTAGGTGTGAATAAGCATCATTTATAATACTTCAAAAAAAACGTTAAAATAAATATTTAAGGAAATGTCATCTGACCACCCGGAAGTTGAGGCATACTGTATATTCGGAAATAATTTCCAGAAATCTACCCTAGTAGTCCAGGTTTTCAAATAGTGGTCTTGGAGAAAGTTTTGCGGGAGTTTTGGAAATTCATGGGATTGAGGTGCTGTTTTCGAGATTATATTTTGCGACTAGAATGTTTTGCCGGAATCTAAGAAAAAACATAAAAGTGCAAAAAAAAATTTTCTTTGTAAATATCTCCGTTCCAGTATACTTTTCGAAAAAAACTATTTCTATGCTAAATTAATGATTAAAGAATAAATTTTCTACAATTTAGGTCTCATAAGTTTTTTTCTATGTGATGAACGGTTTCGCCGTTACAGTGCCGCAAAGAGGTCCTTTTGCAAAAATATTGAGACTGCGATGAAATACATTTACTCTTCAGGCTCATTCTGCTTCTGACGAATGTCAGTTTTCTTTAAATAAATTAATAGATAAAATCGAAGGAGACTACTTCAGCATAGGAAAATCGTACAGACACAACTTCTCAAGAAATACGGTTCTTGTCAATTAATTGCATTAATACACAGTGGTATGCTTTCGAAACACAGAACATAAAATATGAGATGTCTGATACAAACAGAAGAAAAGTAATAAGCAGGAAGTACGTCGACGTATTGTAGACATTGCTTCGACAATCGTCCTTGATGATATTCATTCAAAAGCCAATGAAACGACTCAATATCCCCCCCCTAACAGATAATTTCTTTCAAAGCAGTGAGTCCGACATACCTGAGACCCTACGGGTTTTCCTGAACAATATAATATAAGAGAAGAAGCGTGGGTCTCTCAACAAATGGAAGAAGAGAAGTATTGCTCTGGTACACTGTATTGTTTCCGCTGCTGCAAGACCGAAATCTTTTTGTCACCAATACAAATCGGATTGGTATTACATATTTATTTTTAAAAAGTATGGATCTATACTCTGTTCACTTAAACTTTGCAGCGTTAGCCAGGATAGAGAACAAGACGCGCGCTGATTCTTGGTGTAGACAACAGGCAGATGTATACAAGTGCAAAATTTCTATAGGGGTTCATTTTCATGAGATTTTATTTCATAAGTATCGGTCGTAGTTGGACATTTCACTCACTTAAGTCCAACCCAACACTGCAAAGTTAAAGTGAATAGAGTTTAGACGATTTATTGACAGATTATTATCGCTTGGATTTTGTTCGTCATACGCAGAAGTCTTCAAAGCCTCAGCTGCAATGCGCGATATATTGAATATCAATGAAAATGGTTTTTCACAGATTTTGGACGGTCATATAAATTATAACACCCATGCTATGGGCAGCATCCAATGTGTAACTCCTGCAAATATCCTTCCTGCAGATCACCATCACAATAAAAAAAACGAACCATGCATGCTCTACCTCACAGGTGGTGTGGAAATGCGTATATTTTTCATGAAAGCGCATCCGCATCCGCAACAAAAATTATTAGAATAAATCAACTATAGAAAAATAAAAAAACGAAAATTGAAGTTTTAGGTTGTAGTATTATGTACTGCTTTTGTGGCAACGCTAATTTTTTTTTTTCAATGACTACGCATGCGTTTGTGCAAGTTTGCGCACCAAAAAAAATTAAAAATAATCTTACATTTTGAAAAAATGCAAAATAGAAGTTATAGTAATATTTTTACGTTAATTGCGGCAAAAAATTATATTTTTCATGAACTCGAACAATACTCAACTTTACGGCGCTCTAGCAGCAAAACTGTTCATCCCACAACTAAGGCTTACGAGAGCTAAATTGTAGAAAATAAATCCCTATTTAATTTAGTATAGAAATAAAATTTTTTAAAAGAACACAAATTGCAAAAAATATTTGATTTGCAATTTTTCCTTGTTTTTTTACTTTCTCATTTACACTGATATTGGCGTCGTGAGAAAAGCTAAATTGCAGATTATGATGAAAACAAACGTTCTGAAACAAGAAAAGTGAAAACATCCGAATTGGCATGTCGTCTGTGCCTCTGTGTGTCACAGGTCATTTGTTGTGACCGCATTTTATCAAATACGTCTTAACGAGGAAATCTGAAATTATACATACAATAGGCCTGATTCTGTATCCTTTATGTTAATTTTAACAGGTCCGTTAAAACTTATAGCCAATCAGAAACCTTATTTTTCAGTAATCTTTATTTCTGATTGGCTATAAGTTTTAACGGCCCTGTTAAAAATAACGTAGAGGATACAGAATCAGGCCTAATATCCGTGACATCCAAGGACAAACCTCATTAAATATCAGTGAAATTGGGGCATGTCTCAAGGAGACAAAACATTTCGTGCGTCAAATCAAAAAACGTTTCAAATAAAAACTGTTCATAATGAATAAATATGCCGAAAGGAATTCCTCAAAAATCGAAACAAATTTTAAAATTAATTTTATTCATTTCCAAAAATAACCGGTCTCAGCAGTACTTCCTCATCATATCCAATTTTAAATAGATGAAAAATAAATTGTTTTTCCTCGATTTATTTCGTTTATCTCGATTATCTCGTTTATCTCATTTTTCATTTGTCTCAATTGTCTTATTTGTCTCATTTATATCATTTATCTCTTTTATCTTATTTATCATATTTTTTACCTTATTTATTTTGTTTATTTCATTTTAAGTATTTTATATAAATAAATAAAATAAATGGAAATGAAGCTTTCAATTAAAGTAATTTATCTCGTTTATCTCATTTCTCATTTGTCTCATTTGCATCACTTGTATCACTTGTCTCATTTGTATCATTTATCTCTTATCTTCTTTTCAATAATTATTTTATACAATTAAATAAAATAAATGGAAACAACATTTTCAATTAAAGTAATTTATTTCTGTCCTGTCAAATTGAATATAATAATAAGAAAGTACTGCAGAGGAGCACCTAGTCACGACCGATATATTTCTTTGGTTTAACCTATGAACCTAATTTCATATATCCATTTTATTGGAATAATTGCTTTATGTAAGTTCTTAATAATTAGTTCGTTTTTAAATTTTCTTGATATGAGTATTTTTTTGCTTGTGCTTAGTTTTTCATTCTGAAATTTATGCTGAATCCAATGAGTGATCCCATGCATACCTAGTCCGAGTATGCGTCCGACTATGCCAATAAATATAATCTTCGATCAATTTTCTTAAACTTGATCTAAGGAAAATACCGTATTTTAATTTCGCATCATTAAATATTAAATATTCTGTAGTCTCCGCCATCTCTCTCCATTTCCCGTATAAAATTATTCATCAACCCGAGCTTAAATTACTGATGCGGATTTAATTCTGTATCAAAGAGCTGACGTCTTATGCTAATGTGAAAGCTATTTCTGAAATCAACCTAATTTCCTACAAATAATTTTTATACAATCACTGCTATACTGAAGGAACTAAATATGTGGGGTACCTACTTGAGATTTTTATTCTAAAACTTCCCAGCTTGGTGTTTCTAAAAATTATGTTACCAATCACAGGCTCATAAATCATAAATAATTAGGGTACATATAGTACCAAAAATTTAACGTACAAAACTTTTCTACTCAGTAATCTTAATCTTTGTTTAAAATGCAATATTCGCAAATTACTACTTAACGTTTGTTTAACCGTCAAACTAATCACTGACAATACATCCATCACCCGAAATATAAGAAACCTACAACCACCCGGTTGGTCCGTTGTGCCCACTGAGTGGAATAACCCCAGGTAGTTTGGGTAAAGATTGGGAAGTATTCGGCTTGTATTCATCATCTGGAGTTTGTGATGAACCAGTAGCTGGATTACTAGAGGAAGAATTATACATAAGAGGTTCTCTAGATGTACCACTATTAGGAATAGACGGGCCCACAGTTGTAACACTCTCTTCAGTCGTTGATGGAGTTAAAGTCGTTGCGACCGTCGTTGGAATCTCCATAGAATCCTGTTGAGATTGAGTTTTTTCATGACGTGGTACTAATTGTACTACCTCTGGAACCCTGGTGGGAACACTCGATGCGCGCTTTAAAACCTGCTGAAACTAAAAGTTACAAAAAAGTTAATATCTCATACTTATTATCAGTTATTATACGGGGTGTCTCATAATTAAGTACCTTCCTTCAAGGGGGTGATAGAACTAGAAAAAATAAGTTGAATTTTGTATATAAATATTTGCCTGGAATCAGTTCATAAGGGAGCTACAACCCCTTAAAGGGGTAAGTACAACATAGTTATTTGCCAATAAAATCAAAACGTCTTAAATTGCAAAAATTAAATTTGGAGTATTTATTAATTTCAGTGTTACATATTTTGTCAAAATTGTATCTAAATATCATGACTTGTTGGAATAATTACAGAGGGGATGAAGGTGAACTTTCGCTATAACTTTTTTTTCACATATTTTTTAAACAGTTAAAACAGGAAAAGACACCAGTGTTAAAAACTGCATAAAAAGGTGCTCTTACTGAATTTCTATAGGAGCCATCGTTTTGGATTTATTTGTATTTTAATATGGCAATACAAGATATGTACGTAATAATGGAAGGTAACTACATACCTCTACAAAAATAATTCCACAATATTTTCAACTACTGTTTTGTAGAGCAATTTAAAATATCTCTTTACACAATGAAGCATGTAATTTAACAGAAGTTTATAAATAATCAATTTAATTTTTTATTCTTGATCATCTTCAACATTTAAGACAAACTTATAATAATATAAATAGAATACTAGTCTTACGATAAAAGGCCCTGAAAGACTCCTGGGTGAGAAGAATGTGCAGATGTCCCTCCTTTGGTTTTTTCTTTTCTTTTTCAAAAAAAAGAAAAATAGTAATAAATTGTGTTTAGGATTAGGTTCAAAGTTGGTAGTGTATGCGTTGTGGAGTAATCCGTTTTAGAACCTTTTTAACTTTGTTAAATAGTATACATATAGTAACTTGCGCCTAGCTGTATGGATTTTGTCCCAATGCCATTAAAAAAAAATAGAATACTACGTTAAACTCTATTACGTCGTACTAATCTGACAGAAAACAATTTGTGCAATGCTGTGGAATCCAATCTGTTGAAATACATGCCACTCTTGGAGTTCCTCAAGGTTCGAATTTAGGACCCTTATTTTTTTAATATTAATGGCATTATATTAATTTAAATTGTAAATACTTATTATATGCGGATGATTTTAAAGATTTATTCTATTATTAAAAATATTGAAAATTGTTTTACCCTGCAGAAAGATTTGGATAACATTAATATAAGGTTTTTCAATAACAGTGATATGTTTTTTTTTTTAAATAAAACAACAAGGATTTGAGACAAATTAAAAAATTTTTATTTTATTTTGAAGTACAATCGATGCAATTATGTTCTGAAAATAACCATTCAAATGGCCGCCTCTGTTCCTCTTACAGGGCCGAATCCGATGAACTCAATTTCTTAGCAATTTGTTCAATAAATCATGCCTTATGTCTCTAATACAGCGTTCAATATTCAATTTTAATGCATGAATTGTGTCTGGTTTATTGGCATAAACCAACGACTTCAAATAACCCCACAAAAAGTAGTCCAAAGGAGTTAAATCACAACTTCTTGGAGGCCAATTGACATTAGCATTTTTCGAAATAATCACCTCACCGAACTGTTCACGCAATAAATGGATTATGTCATGGGCTGTGTGGCACGTAGCGCCGTCTTATTGAAACCTGATGTTGGTTGGTTAAATCAATATCATTCAATTCAGGCCAAAAGAAGTTCGTTATCGTCGATCTGTACCGCTCACCATTGACAATAATGGCATCTCTGTTCTCATTTTCAAAGAAATAAGGATCGATAAAAATCACACCAAACAGTTATTTTTATGGAATGTAAAGATCTCTCGTGTATAATTTGTGGATTTGCTTCACATCAGTAATGACAAATTTGTGTATTTACCCATCCACTGAGAAGAAAATGAGCTTCATCTGAGAAAATGATTTTCTTAAAAAAAATCAGCATCATTTTCAAGTTGTTCCAAGGCAAAATCAGCGAATTCACGGCATTTGCGATGATCCAAAAGCTACAATTCTTGTGTGAGAAAAATTTTGTAAGGAGATAAACCAAAATCCTTCCGTAAAATACGCCAAGTGGATGTTGCAGATAGTCCTAACTCTTGAGAACGTTTTGGAATCGATAAATTTGGGTCTTCAACAACATTTACCTGAACGGCATTATTTCGAGCAGTTGTCTAAAGAAAACGTACCCCAAAATTTTCAACAGTTCGACGAATTGTGAGCATATTGAGCCGATTATGACGACCGTAAATTGGTAAAAGTGCACGATAAGTTATAATAAAAAAAAAAAACGATTATTTTGATAGAAAAATTGGATAAATTCCAAACGTTGTTGAGGCATGTATCTTTCCATGATTAAATTGCAAACCTTGGTGAATACAACTGACAGTTACAGATAATTTTGACATTTCAAATATGGCCACAATGTCAAATTGTAAACATATCACCTCTATTGAAAAACCTTTTATTTGGTGCATTGAAAATAAGTTACCTTTAAACATCTCGATGTGCAATATTATGACATTTTCTAATAGAGTACAAACACTAAATTTTGACTATACCCCTTAATAGTATCGTAATTGCAAGGCCTACTGTCGTCCGAGACCTAGGTATAATATTTGATAGCAGACTCTCTTTCATAATTAAATCATGTTAATAGCATAATATCGGAGAGCTTTAAAGGCTTTATTATAAAAATTTCCCTTGAGTTTAATAATGCAGATACAGTGAAACTGCTTTATAACACTTTTGTGAGATCTAAGTTTGATTATGCAGCTATTATTTGGTGTCCTTATTATAATTAACACACAAGTAAACAATATTGAATAGCTACAACGGAAGTTCTTAAAACATTCTTATTTTAGAGAAGATGGAGTATACCTAATTATTGGATACCCTAATGCATATATGCTGGAAAGATTTTCGTTAGATAGCCCCAAAAAAAGACGAGTGAAATCTCAATTAATCTTCTTGAACAAATTAAAAAATATGGGTGAAATCTCAGTTAATCTTCTTGAAGAAATTAATAACTAATATCAAATGTTAAATTCTCGTGTTCCCAGAGTAACCGCCGTACAAATAATGGTAAATTTTGGCCTTTACATGAAATGTACAATAATTATAATGAACACCAACATATTCTTGACATTATCTTCTGCAATGTAGCCACAGTTAAAACAATTTTTTTCTTGAATAAATTTGCATATTTTAATTATAGGTATGTATGTACGATATGTATGTATATATGTATATATGTATATATATATATATATATATATATATATATATATATATATATATATATATATATATATATATATATATATATATATATATATATATATATATATATATATATATATATATATATATATATATATATATATATATATATATATGTATATATGTATATTATATGTAAATGTATATATGTACATATGTATATGTACATATGTACATATGTATATGTACATATGTATATGTACATATGTATATGTACATGTGTATATGTACATGTGTATATGTACATATGTATATATATATATATACGTATATGTATATATGCATATGTGTATGTACATTTAACAATTAAGTTTAAAATTATGTTTTTAATGCTCTATGTAATTTTGTCGCTCTAAAATAATATTTTATATTATATTTTTATAATTCCCATTCTGTAAATAGTGTAAATAAACAAATAAATAAATAAGTAAATAAATAAATAAATAAATAAATTTAAATTATTGTAAATATTTTTTTGTTCTTAAATATATTTATATTTTAAATTGCTCTACAAAACAACAGTTAAAATTATCGTGGAATTATTTTTGTAGAGGTATGTACTTACCCTTCCATTATTGCATGCCCATTCAGTATTGCAATATTAAAATACAAATAACTCCTAAACGATGGCTCCTATCGAAATTTAGTAAGAGCACCTTTCTCATCCAGTTTTTAACAATGGTGCCTTTTTTTGTTTTAAATGTAAAAAAAATACAAAAAAAATTATAGCGAAAATTCACCTTCCCCCCATAACTACCACAACAAATCATGATTTTAGATAACAATATGACAAAATATGTAAACATGTAAAATATGTAACATTCTGAAATTAATAAATGGTCCAAATTTCATTTTTGCAACTTAAGGCGTTTCGAATTTATTGGCAAATAATTACGTTGTACTTACCCCCATTAAGGGGTTTGTAGCTCCCTTATGAACTGATTTAAGACAAATGTTTATGTGCAAAACTCAACTTATTTTTTTCTAGTTCTATCACCCCTTTAAAGGAAGGTAGTTAATTATGGGACACTTTGTATATTATCTAAAGAGGAAAAGTGTTGTTTGTATGTTGAAATATAGTACAGGGTTTCCATAATATTTTGACATAACCCAACAGGGTAATTTCAACAAATACGAAAAATTTGTAAAAAAGACTTTTTCTGAACTACCATAATTTATTATATAAAAAAAACAAATGATTATTACAATGCAAAAAACATGTTTTTTAAATCGGACGCCCTATATATTAGCGAATTTTTAGAAAGAACAGAATTTTCTGATTTCAAATACGAGTACATACAGTGTGTCCCACGGAACGTAGGATTGATTACATGGGTATCTTTGTTATTAGTGGAGATAGAAAATCTCTTAAAAAAGCATAATAGTGCAGAATTTTTTTGCCCATTAACATGGAGTCCAGAAGATAATTGAATGATTGGTTTAGATTTTGGAAAAAGCCAAAATCGGCGTTTTTAAAAATGCCTTGTAACTTTTCTAATTATTTTTTTTAATATTTTTAAAAAGCCTTAATTTATTTTTTCAAACAGCAGTTTTTAAAAAAATTACATCTTCATTTTTTTATTATGGACGCCATATGGATTACTGCTTTTTTAAAATCAGAAAATTTTTTAAATTTTCCACAAAACACCAAAACACTACATACTGCACTCGACACACTTCGCCAACCTAGTTGGCGTCATCTGAAGATGATTAAAACTATTGTTATGGTTCGGTGAATCGTAACTAACTAACCAGAAGAGCGGACTATATGGGATTGGCCCTCTGTCACTATTCATCTCAGTAAGCATGCTAGGTTACAAAACGTTCTGAAGAATTCTAAAATAGATCGGTATAAGAACTATTTATGTAAACGTATATAAATTCTCTTCAAGACGATATTTTTCGATGTCAAATGATCAAAAAAAACGATAAAGATATACTATCGAAATCACGAAAGGATGCCCTTACGTCACAAATTTATCTCTATTCTATAACGTACGCTGTTCAAGTGTTCTTTGTTTACAAAATAATAAAACGAGAGAGATAGCGCAAGGAAGTCCATTATATGTAACTGTTAATGACTAACGTTGTTGATGCGTTATATGAAAACCTAATTTCTTTGACGAAAAGGAAAGAGAGGACCTGATTTCGTCTCAGTAACAAATGAACATAATAACAATCAGTCTGATCGAACGCTTTTGACTAGCGTCGGTGTTATATATATCATGATTTCCTATTTCTGCATGTCAGCTGTCAAAATTGGATTTGTTTATTTTTGAGTTTGATTATTACCGTTTCTTTTTTCATCTTATTGATTTTTGGATATGAAAAACAAATCTTTTCAGAACTATATTAGTTTCAAGCTCAAAGTAGTAGTAGTAGTAGCTACTTATTTTACTAGGCAAGTAGGCCACAATGGGCCCTTTTTACCTAGGGACCTACAGTTTAGTGTGGACTCCGAACCACGGTCCTCGACTGTCAACTAACCCACCACCTGGGCCTGCCCGCCTGCACCGCTAGCAGAGTGGCAAACCTCCTGGGTAGGTCTCTTCGACCCTCCACCCGGGCTCGCCTCTCCGCCTGCATCAGGCTAGCGGCCTTCCCGGGATTGTCTGTTGACAGCCTACCGACTGTTAGACGAGCTATCGTTCATCCATCCAATTGCCGGACTCAATCAGTGCTGCTTAACTTCACTGATCGAATATCGGAAATTAAACGGATGTCCATACCTCATCCCCAAGCTCAAAGTAAATGTCTTTTGTAAACTCTATAATTAGCATTTTTTTTGGCCATCCGACATCGGAAAATAACATCTTGAAGAGAATTTATGTACATTCCATAAATAGTTATTATGCCTATATATTTTAGAATTTCCCCGGAACGGACGAGGTTGCTTTACACAACTCGCGATTTTTTTAAGACCAACTCGAATACGAAGGCACTTACTGTCGCCACCAATGTGTTGCTCACAAATTTGTGTGTCCAAGAAAAATTTTTCTCTAAAAACTCATCATTTTTGGGGAACGTTTGTTTTTCTGCAACGTCCATATTTTACCATGAACTGGTTTGCGTTGACCAGTTTTAGTACCACAATGCTTTTAAAATCTATTGTGAAAACCTGATCCCGACACTGTATACTTTGTATCACGTTGCAAAGTGCCCGAGAATTAAAAACCATGCCGTCGCCGTCGGAAGGCAGCGAAACTCGCCACGCTAGGAAGATTATAAGGACAACATAAGAAGCAAGAGCTCTTATCCATACAGCCTGCAACAGATTATCAAGAAATACCTTGCATATAATGTACACCACCATAGAGAATGTATAAAAGAAGTATTCATTGTGAAATCTATAAGAGGTAATATTTAACCTCTTAAAAACTGCTTAAGTCCAGTGATATAACATCCTTATTTTAGAAATGAACAGTTACTTCTAGAGGTCTAATCTAAGAGTTAGCTTGTGGCTGACATTCCTAATCTAACGGAAGTTAACATGGAATACTATTTTTTTACTCTGCAATTTCCAAGTTTTCAGATGTATCCAGCCGTCAAAGTATTTGTTATATTCCTAATTAATTTTAAATTACTACTATCTATTTTGTGGTTTTCAAACGCATCTTGGGAAACACTAGACGTATCTAATCTACCATACTTGAGATATGCCATATGTTCCTTGAACTTAGTTTGAATATATCGTCTAGTTTGTCCAACATATTTTTGATCACAGTACTCGACCTATCAGAATGAAACAGGAAATCTAAAATTTATATCAATTTCCTCGATTCACCCATGGTATTGGTAAGATTTTTAAAGATATAGGTATGACAGTGGCTTCATTCATTCATCGGGAAATAAACAACATCGAGAAATATACTACAGCAATTTTTAGACAATCCAAAAAAAGACAAAAATGAAACAAACGAAAAGTCGGGGATTTACGAGATTAGCTGTAACTCTTATCAAAAGTATGTTGGACAAACTGGACGATCAAATCAAACTAGATTCAAGAAGCATACGGATCATCTCAAATATGATAGAACAAATGTCTAGTGTTGCCCAACATGCGTTTGAGAACAACCACTAGAGAGTTAGATGCATTTGAAAGATTGGAAATCACAAAGTGTAAAAATAGTATAAATAGTGACAGAGGGCTAATCCCAAATAGTCCGCTTTATTGGTTACCGGGTCAGGAACCGTGACAATAATTTAGGTATAAATAGGATACATTGCTAGCATAAGGTTAGTTTAAATCATCTCCAGATGATGCCAACTTGGTTGGCCAAACGCTCATCGAGTGCAGGATATAGTGTATTGCTGTAAATCAGTATTTTTTTTGTTGTAATTTTCATTGTTCAATGTTCACTCGATTATTATAGAAATTTTTTCCTATTTCCCTCATTCCAGCCATTATTTAACATTAATTTTAAAACATCTAAAATTATAATTTAATACAGTACCTTCTTAGGGCCTATTTTCTTATGAACAGTTTCCGTTGGATTAACAGGAGGAACAATGGGACTTGTGTTTCTGGAAGCGGAAAATTTCTTTCTTTTCTTCTTAAGTAGTGCTAGGCCGTGTGCAATTCCATGCAGTTCTCTTTCTGGATTGACTGTTCCATCAATACTTGGATTAGAATCGGACAGGCTAATTGAACCGTTCTCATCAGATCCAGGGCTATTACTGTGGCTGCCGTTTTCCCGACAATTATTGCACACTGAATCCTCAGATCTTGACCGGCCAATGAGACGTGAAACTTTTCCGGTTTTAGCAGCCTCTATTAACGTGCCCCATCGACGTTTGTGGGAGTGACTTCTTTTCAAATTCAATCTAAAAGACGTAAAACTACAATTTATTATAGTACATATTTCAAAATAAGATTACTTAACAGAAATATTATTTATTGTACAGGATGTCCCATTTGTTAGAGATGGGACTTCAATAGGTGATAGAAAATCAGACATTAATTGTGGTGTCTTGTATAAACTATATTTTGGAAAGGCCTCTTTATTGGGATTAAATTGAAATTTGGAAAAAAAGTCGTTTTTATTTCTTCTGGCCCAAGCGGATGCATTATTGAACTGAAATTTAGTGCACTGCTAACAGCCACCGAGCTTCATTGAATACTCAGTGGAAAGCATCAGCTGCTTTACCAGAGGCATGTCTTTGGGGAAGCTTGATTTTTTTTTGAGGAGTATCTGATAGGCCAATAACAGTTTTGAGAGAATTACAAGATACTTGAAATTTTTAATGAATATTAAACAGTAAAAGTACTCTTGCTAAATAATGGCAAAACAGGTTTTCTTGCATGTTCATCCAAGGTCGTTGATGTTCAAATTTTTTCAGGGCTTAGTTCTATTCCCCGAACTAACCTCGAATCAACATTTCTTAAAAATGTCTAGCTACACAGTGTTATTTTTCCAGATTCTTGTTCCTTTCGTTTGTAAATTTTGTTTCTGGGTAATTGATTGCCCAGGGATCAATGGCGCAATGAGGATGATACCAATAACTCCTCTGGAGGCTCTGCTAGGCCTGTCAACGATTTCCTCGTGAATAAAGAGGGAGGCTATGGCGACTTATCGGAGAATGCATGATTCTGGGAGCTGACGAAGTTCTGATAGAGCTGGAGGTCACTCAGAAATTGCTGGATTGGCGGAGAGGGTGAGAGGAGATTGGAAAGAAAATATACTGCCTCTGTTCCTCGTCGGGAGGAGTGGAGGGAACGAATAATCTACGTCCTCCCCGACTCTCTGGTGTGCTATACAGACGGTTCTTGTGTAACCACCAGACCATCTTCTGGAGCGGGCATATATCAGAAAGGCAGAGGAATTCAGGTGAACTTTGCACTTGGATCGTACACCACGGTCTTCCAGGCATAGGTTTACGCCATCATAGCGATGGTAGGTAAGGATGAGGTAAAAAAACGGTGCGTAACAGATGGTTGCTCTAAAAGCGGTATGGTCTTCCAGGGCAAGATCAGCTTTCGTTCAGAAGTGCTGCGACATCCTAGAAGAGTATGCCAGGCACAAACAAGTAAAAATAGTGTGGGTCCCGGGACATTCCGGGGTTCCAGGCAATGAGAAGGTCGAAGAGTTGGCTAGACTTGAGGCTGAGAAACTGCCTGGAACCTGAGCCTATATTGAGCACTGCAAAAAGACGATGGCCCTTAAACATGAGCCCACAAGACATTGAGGAAGCAATGGAGGACCAACCGGGCAGTAGGCAAACTTGAGATTTTGTGACGAAGCCAAATAAATCGAGATCGGCTTGCTTACTGGTCCGAAGTCAAAAGACTCAATCTTTTAATTGGATTTCTGACACACTGCAGACATAGGAGACATATATCATTGATAGGTGTTGAGAAAGACTCTATATGTCTGGGACGCGGAAGTGACGAAAATTTCCAGGTTAGAGGTGCCAGTAGTGCAAGTAGTGATGAAGCACTGGTGTCGGTGGTAGCAGAAATAAACCGACATTAATTCAGTGATTAAAAAAATATATTTGTTCAGAAACATTAACCCAGTAAATAACAATAAAAATAATTAATTTTGTTACCTTTTATGGTGATGGTGATGATGATGATGATGTCCTTCGTTAATGCTTCCTTGTGAAGAAGAAACAGTACTGCTGTGTTGGTGGAGCTTCCTAGGAGTTGAGGAGGAGTTAAATATTCCTGATAATGTAGAACCAAAGAAATCATTATGGTGACCTTCGTGGTGATGTTGAAGGGATGCAATAAATTCAGCTACAGGTGGTAAAGATCCAGAAGACGTGGATGGTTGAGGACCTATGTTGAAGCCTTTCATAAGTCGACGTTCTTTTTGCCTGTTCTTCTTGCCTCCAGTACCTAGAGGAAGAGTATATATAGAAGAGCCAAAATGATTTGATCATTTTTAATACACAATAACAAAAATATATTCTATCGATCGCTAAATTATCGATAATAATATAAAAAGGAGGCTTTAGAGATACCTTGACAGCTTGCAAAATGGTGCGCGGTAATATACAACACATATTTTGTGTTGACAATTTTGCAAAATTTAATTCTATCATTCAAACCTAACGTTTATTTTGTCTACATTTTAATGTTAGTGATGCTCCGATCCGAGGTATTATTTGGGTCTACGATGGGTGCAGAAGAATCCGCCCTCAACATGGAGAAAGATATTACATGCTAAAAGTCAGTACACAAATATTAGACTCCCAACTTGGATTGGTGAACGTACCACCACGCGCTTGAAATGTCCAAATTCCAAATATCTTACAATTTTTTTTATCGAATTGATGGTTACAATGTCAGTTATATTATTTTTTGTTAACTTCGTTAGCTTTATTATTACTTCCTTACCCCCTGAAAGTGAATCAAAATCAAAGTCAACAACTCCAAAAGACCCAAAATAGAGCAATAAGAATTATTC
Source organism: Rhamnusium bicolor (assembly GCA_029963845.1). Lineage (NCBI taxonomy): Eukaryota > Metazoa > Arthropoda > Insecta > Coleoptera > Cerambycidae > Rhamnusium > Rhamnusium bicolor. The sequence goes on from JANEYF010001642.1 coordinate 189,309, forward strand.
TCAAATGCAATAGATACACACCAATCAGAATGGTACTAGAGGTGTTAAATTTAATGAATATAAAACAAAGAATTGTATGCAGAACATTAATAGTCATTTATAAAATAAAAAACAAAATGTTACCACCGTTGCCACCGTACTTATATAATGAAGTAAGGTACGGTACGTCAATGATGTTCATAATTACCCAACCAGAAATGCAAATAATTTTTTTATATGTACTTTTAACAAGACTAATACTGAAAAGTCTGTGTTGTCAAAAGGTTTAAAATTATATAACTTACCTACCACTATTAGAGACTGCCAAAATTTAAATAACTTTAAGAGCATTCAATACAAGCACGAGGTAAAAGAATTTAAGTTCATTTTGAATTTAGAAATTAAGTCTATTAAATAGTGTTAGGTATAAGTAAATGAAATATTGAAAAAATTTGTAATGAGTAGCTATGCTAAATAGAGATGTTATTATTATTATTATTACATTTTAAAAAGCTTAACCTCCATACATGTTATTCACATACACGTTTTATAGTGTATTCAACATAGGGCAGTGGGCGTAAACGTAATACCTAAGATGGATGCACCTATATTTATCTATGCATGCGAATTGATATTGGACACTCAAAAATAACAAGCATCCTCGTCAAAATGAGGGTCAGTAAGTAGTTGTTTGTTATAGTTGCAAGCCAATTACCTGATAAACACCTTTTGTTCCCATTATTATAAAGAAAACAGATTTATTGCATAGCACATAAGAATATTTTATCATTTCATATTGTTTGGGAATACGTAAGTCGTCTTTGGAATTTATCGTTACTTCCCGATCTGTAAATATGATATTAACAGTGAAGTTGTTTCTATAACACTAAAACACTGTGCATTAAATTCGATGCCTGCTTCGCAAACAAAGTTGATATCATCTAATACACTTTCTTAGAAAGGTCGTAATATCTTGACAAAATGTTAACAGGAATAATTACTAATTATATCTACTACTGAACAACACGAGGATTAATAAATATCTTACCCATTCCACTATGCGCTGTAGAAGTGTTCATTCCTGAGTTTTTTAGAATTTCTATCAACTCGAACCGAAAAGCCGAGATATCCTGTTTTATTTCATTTACATCGTCTTCGGTGACACCTTGATTTTCCGCTTTTCTTTGTTCCACCGTAACATATCGTCGAACTAAGTTTCGCATAATACCCTGTCAACAAGAACAACATTACTATTGTACTGTGGGACTCGCAATTTCAAATGCACATAATATTATTTCTTACTATAACAGTGGTACTTGTTCTATGAAAATATGTTTACTACCTGATATCTGAAGTCTCTCTCGCTTGCTTGCTTTACTTTTCGCTGAAATAATAAATGTGTGTTAATATTTTATATACGAACTAAAACATACAGATGAAGAATGTGTTACATACATTGTACCGCTAATAAGTATAAAATTGCATAGGTATTCGATTATTCAAATAAGTAGTCGCAAAATCAGTATCACATATATACACAGTGTTTTACTTTTCATATGTACGGCGATTTTTTTAAATAAAATTTCACATTCTTACTCCCCTTCATCAAAAACACCGGCCAAAACTCTGAAACTTTCTTGATAAATTGGTTATTAAGAAGTTATGGGAAAAATAGTGAAGAAAATGTAATCATCAAAAAAGGTGTTCTAGGGGTGAAAAAATTACACGCATTGAAAATTATCAAAAGTTAGAAATATATTGATTTTGTGACGGTGATTATTGGACAAATATTAAAAAAATTATATATTCTAATTGTGTCCCGAAGACTTTTATTCATATCTTAGTTACATTCAAAATCACCAAATAACATATATAGATTTTTAGAACTTTGAACAATTTTACTAGCCATCAACTATTTTAAAATAAATATGTTGTTATTTAATCCCTACCATCACAATCATCATCATCTTCATCGTCGTCGTCATCGCCATCATCGTCAATCGCCATCATCGTCAATCGTCATCATCGTCAACGTAATCATCGTCAATTGCCATCTTGGTCAATCGTCATCGTCAATGGTCAAAGTTAATCGTCATCGTCAATCGTCACCATCGTCAATCGTCATCCTCGTCAATCGTCATCATCAATAATCGCCGTCATCTTCAATCGTCATCTTTGCCAATCACCATAATCGTCAATCGCCATCATCGTCAATCGTCATCATCATCAATCGCCATTATCGTCAATCGCCATAATCTTCAATCGCCATAATCGTCAATCGTCATAATCGTCAATCGTCATAATCGTCAATCGCCATAATCGTCAATCGTCAGAATAGCAATCCTCATAATCTTCAGTCCTCATAATCGTTAATCGTCGTCATCGTCAACGGTCATTGTCTTCATTGTCATTGTTTCATCCGTCATCATCGTTATCCGCCAACATCGTCATCCGCCATCGTCGTCATCATCATCATCCGTCATCATCATCATCATCCGTCATCGACATCATCCGTGGTCATCATAGTCAGTCATCAATGATCATCGTCAATCGTCAATCATCAACATCAATCGTCAATAGTGGTATTAGTCAATCGTCATTGTCGTCAATCGTAATCGTTAATCATCATCGTAACCATCATCATCGCCATCACCGTCAATCGTCAATGATCATTATCAATCGTCACGCATCTTCGTCAATCGTCTTCAATAGTTATCATCGCCACCAGTCATCAACATCAATAATTCATCGTCAATAGTCATCTTTGCATCAATCGTCATTCATCAGCGTCAATCATAAATCGTCATCGTCCATCATAATCATTAATCGTCTTCGTCACCACCTTCTTCCGTTATCATCGCCATCCGTCAACATCATAATCCGTCATCATCGTCAATCATCAATGATCGTCATCAATTGTCATTTATCATCGTCAATCGTTTATTACCATCGTCAATCGTCATCGTCATCAATGGTCGTCATCGTCAATCATCATCAGTCAGCATCATCATCCATCATCGTCATCGTTATTATCATAACCCGTCATCATCGTCAGTCATCATCGTTAATCATCAACATTATCAATAGTCGTCATCGTCAATCTTCATAAGCCTCAATCGTCATAGACATCGTAAATCGTTAATGTCAATCGTCATCGCCAATCGTCATCGTCACCCGTAATTATCTTCATCCGTTATCATCGTCATCCATCAT